>CAUYLG010005446.1:0-41031 GCA_963573385.1 Cacajao melanocephalus | reverse complement strand
AAGGAGAAATAAAATTCTTTATGAACAAGCAATTGCTCAGAGATTTCGTCACCACCAGGCCTGCCTTACAAGAGCTCCTGAAAGAAGCACTAAACATAGAAAGGAACAACCAGTACCAGCCACTCCAAAAATGTACCAAATGGTAAAGACCGTCAACACAATGAAGAAACTATGTCAACTAACGGGCAAAACAACCAGCTAGCATCAAAATGGCAGGATCAAATTCACACATAACAATATTAACCTTAAATGTAAATGGGCCATATGCCCCAATCAAAAGACACAGACTGGAAAATTGGATAAAAAGTCAAGACCCGTCTGTGTGCTGTATTCAGGAAACCCATCTCACGTGCAGGGACACACATAGGCTCAAAATAAAGGGAAGGAGCAAGATTTACCAAGCAAATGGAGAGAGAGAAAAAAAGGAGGAGTTGCAACCCTAGTCTCTGATAAAATAGACTTTAAACCAACAAAGATCAAAAGAGACAAAGAGGGCATTACATAATGGTAAAAGGATCAATGCAACAAGAAGAGGTAACAATCATAAATATATCCAATACAGAAGCACCCAGATACATAAAGCAAGTTCTTAATGACCTACAAAGAAACTCAGACTCCCATACAATAATAGTGGGAGACTTTAACACTCCACTGTCTACATTAGCCAGATCAATGAGACAGAAAATTAACAAGGCATATCAGTGTGCTGTATCCAGGAAACCCATCTCACATGCAAGGACTCACATAGGCTCAAAATAAAGGGATGGAGGAAGATTTACCAAGCAATTGGAGAGCAAAAAAAATCAGGAGTTGCAATCCTAGTCGCTGATAAAATAGACTTTAAACCAATAAAGATCAAAAGAGACAAAGAAGGGCATTACATAATGATAAAAGGATCAATGCAACAAGAAGAGCTAACTATCCTAAATATATACGCACCCAATACAGGAGAACCCAGATACATAAAGCAAGTTCTTAATGACCTAGAAGAGACTTAGACTCCCACTCCATAATAATGGGAGACTTTAACACTTCACTGTCTATATTAGACAGGTCAACAAGACAGAAAATTAACAAGGATATCCAGGACTTGAACTCAGACCCAGACCAAGCAAACCTAATAGACATCTACATAACTCTCCACCCCAAATCCACAGAATATACATTCTTCTCAGAACCACATCACACCTACTCTAAAATTGACCACATAATTGGAAGTAATCTCTCCTTAGCAAATGCAAAAGTATGGAAATCATAACAAACAGTCTCTCAGACCACAGTGCAATCAAATTAGAACTCAGGATTAAGAAACTCACTCAGAACCGCACGGCTTCATGGAAACTGAACAACTCGCTCTTCAATTTTGACTGGATAAACAATGAAATGAATGCAGAAATAAAGATGTTCTTCAAAACCAACGAAAATGAAGACACAACATACCAGAATCTCTGGGACACATTTAAAGCAGTGTCTAGAGGGAAATTCATAGCAATAAATGCCCACATGAGAAGTAATGAAAGATCTAAAATCAGAACCCTATCATCACAATTGAAAGAGCTGGAGAAGCAAGATCCAAAACCTCAAAAGCTAGCAGAATACAAGAAATAACTAAGATCAGAGCAAAACTTAAGGAGACAGAGACACAAAAAACCCTTCAAAAAATCAATAAATCCAGGAGCTGGTTTTTTGAAAAGATCAACAAAATAGACTACTAGCCATTAATAAAAAAAGAAAAGAGAGAAGAATCAAATAGATGCAATAAAAAACAATGAAGGGGATATCACCATTGATTCCACAGAAATACAAACTACCATCAGAGATTACTACAAACAAATCTATGCACATAAACCAGTAAACCTGGAAGAAATGGATAAATTTCTGGACACTTGAACCTTCCCAAGCCTAAACTAGAAAGAAGTTGAAATCCTGAATAGAGTAACAAAAAGGGCTGAAGCTGAGGCAGCAATTAGTAGCCTACCAACCAAAAAAAGCCCAGGTCCAGATGGGTTCACAACCGAATTCTACCAGATGTACAAAGAGAAGCTGGTACCACTCCTTCTGAAACTATTCCAAACAATACAATAAGAGTGAGTCCTTCCCAAATCATTTTATGAGACCAACATCATCCTGATACCAAAACCCGGCAGAGACTCAACAAAAAAAGAAAACTTCAGGCCAATATCCATGATGAACACAGATGCAAAAATCTTCAATAAAATACTGGAAAACCGATTGCAACAGTACATCAAAAAGCTTATCCATTATGATCAAGCAGGCTTCATCCCGGGGATGCAAGGCTGGTTCATCATATGCAAGTCTGTAAACGTAATTCACCACATAAACAGAACCAAAGACAAAAACCTCATGATTATCTCAATAGATGCAGAGAAGTCCTTTAACAAAACTCAAAAGCCCTTTATGCTAAAAACTCTCAATATTAACTAGGTATCGATGGAATGTATCTCAAAATAATAAAAGCTATTTATGACAAACTCACAGCCAATATCATACTGAATGGGCAAAAACTGGAAGCATTCCCTTTGAAATCTGGCACTAGGCAAGGATGCCATCTCTCACCACTCCTATTCAATATAGTATTGGAAGTTCTAGCCAGAGCAATCAGGCAAGAAAAAGAAATAAAGTGTATTCAATTAGGAAAAAATTAGCAAAAAGAACAAAGCCAGAAGCATCACACTACCTGACTTCAAACTATACTACAAGGCTACAGTAATTGAAACAGCATGGTACTGGTACCAAAACAGATATATAGACCAATGGAACAGAACATAGGCCTCGGAGGCAATGCCACACATCTACAACCATCTGATCTTTGACAAACCTGACAAAAACAGCAATGGGGAAAGGACTCCCTGTTTAATAAATGATGTTGGGAAAACTGGCTAGCCATGTGCAGAAAGCAGAAACTGGACCCCTTCCTGATACCTTACACTAAAATTAACTCCAGATGGATTAAAGACTTAAACATAAGACTTAACACCTTAAAAACCCTAGAAGAAAACCTAGGCAAAACCATTCAGGATATAGGCATAGGCAAGGACTTCATGACTAAAACACCAAAAGCATTGGCAACAAAAGCTGAAATAGACAAATGGGATCTAATTAAACTCCAGAGCTTCTGCACAGCAAAAGAAACAATCATTAGAGTGAACTGGCAACCAACAGAAAGAGAAAAAATTTTTTGCAAGCTACTCATCTGACAAAAGCATAATATCCAGAAACTACAAAAAACTAAAACATATTAACAAGAAAAAAACAAACCCATTCAAAAGTGGGCAAAGGACATGAACAGACACTTTCCAAAAGAAGACATATATGATGCCAACAAACATATGAAAAAATGCTCACCATCACTGGTCATTAGAGAAATGCAAGTCAAAACCACATTGAGATACCATCTCATGCCAGTTAGTATGGTGATCATTAAAAAAATCTGGAGACAACAGATGCTGGAAAGGATGTGTAGAAATAGGAACACTTTTACACTGTTGGTGGGAGTGTAAATTAGTTCAACCATTGTGGAAGACAGTGTGGCAATTCCTCAAGGACCTAGAAATAGAAATTCCATTTGACCCAGCAATCCCTTTACTGGGTATATATCCAAAGGATTATAAATCTTTCTACTATAAGGACACATGCACACAAATGTTCATTGCAGAACTGTTTACAATAGCAAAGAGCTGGAACCAACCCAAATGCCCATCGATGATAGACTGGACTGGGAAAATGTGGCACATATACACCATGGAATACTATGCAACCATCAAAAAAGATGAGTTTGTGTCCTTTGTAGGGACATGGATGAACCTGGAAACCATCATTCTCAGCAAACTGACACAAGAACAGAAAATCGAACATCACATGTTCTCACTCATAGGTGGGTGTTGAATAATGAGAACACATGGACACAGGGAGGGGAGCATCACACAC
Organism: Cacajao melanocephalus; assembly: GCA_963573385.1. Classification (NCBI taxonomy): domain Eukaryota; kingdom Metazoa; phylum Chordata; class Mammalia; order Primates; family Pitheciidae; genus Cacajao; species Cacajao melanocephalus. The sequence continues at coordinate 37,083 of CAUYLG010005446.1, read as the reverse complement.
TCGGGTCTGTTGTGGGGAAATAGGGGAGGGACAGCATGGGGTGGGGAGTTGGGGAGAGATAACATGGGGAGAAATGCCAGATATAGGTGATGGTGAGGAAGGCAGCACATCACACTGCCGTGTCTGTACCTATGCAACAATCTTGCATGTTCTTTACATGTACCCTAAATCCTAAAATGCAATTAAAAAAAAAAGCATTAAGGGACTTTTGTTAGACACTTCTCTCATTCAGTATCTCTTCTGGGATTATTTATTAAATGTATATTAATTTAATAATTACTTCCTTTCATTTTTTCATATTTTTAAATTTAGATAGGATCTCACTTTATCTCTCAGGCTGGAGTGCAGTGGGGTGATTATAGCTCACCGCAGCATTGACCTCCTAAACACAAGCAATTCTCCAACTTTAGCCTCACATGTAGCTAGGACTACAGCCTTCAGCCAGCAAGACTGTCTAGATTTTTAATTTTTGTAGAGATGGGATCTTGCTATGTTGACTGGGCTGGTTTCGAATGCATGATTCAAGTGATCCTCTCATCTCAGCCTCTTGACGTGGTGGGACTACAGGCCAGAGCCACTGCCCCCACCCAATTCACAGTTTTTTATCCAGCACTGTCAGATATCATTCTAGTTGAAGATATAGTAGTTGATATAAATGCTAAAATCCCCTGCCTTTATGAAACTTACATTCTAGTAGAGATGTCAAAAATTAAAGGAAGGCTGGCTGTAGTGGCTCAGAAATTCTCGCACTTTGGGAGGCAGAGGCTGGCAGATCCCATATTTGTCCATTCCCATGCTGCTATAAAAGACACACCTGAGACTGAGTAACTTAAAAGAAAGAGGTATAATTGGCTTACAGTTCAGCATAACTGGGGAGGCTTCAGGAAACTTACAATCATAGTGGAAGGGGAAGCAAACATGTTCTTCACATAGCCAGGAGAAAGAAGTGCAGAGCAAGGTGGCAGGAAAGCACCTTATGAAACCATCAGATCTCATGAGAACTCACTATTACAAGAACTGCATGGAGATAACCGCCCCCATAATTCAACTACCTCCCCACTGAGTCTCTCCTATGACACATGGGGATTATGGGAACTACAATTCAAGATGAGATTTGGGTGGGGACACAGCCAAACCATATCAGATCTCTTTAAGCCCAGGAGTTCAGATCCCTTGAGACCAGCCTGGGCAGCATGGTCTCAATCTACAAAAAAAAAATGAAGAAATTAGCAGGGCATGGTGGTGCACCCCTCTAGTCCCAGCTATTTGGGAGGCTGAGACCAAAGGATCACTTGATTCTAGGAGGTTGAGGCTGCACTGAACCATGCTCATGTCACTGCATTCCAGTCTGGGTGACAGAGGGAGATAGTGTCTTGAAAAATAAATAAATAAATAAATAAATAAATAAAAGGAAATCATACCTTTTATGGAAATCATACCCTCATAAATCTGATTTATGAAGGAAATTAGAAGTTCAAAGGAAGATTGGTGGGTTGACTGAAAATGTAAATTTATTTCATACTCACTGAATTCACCCAGCAGTCTCAATAAAATATTCAGCATCAACAGGTACTCATATATTGGTGCTGTATTAACTTTTAATTAGAAATTCATGGTCTCTATCAAAAGAAACATACATAGTTAATACATTCCCTGTATTAAATATAACCTATTTTTTAGGTTAAGTAACTATTGTATAGCATTCAGTTTGTGTTATTGCCACATCTGCCTTTAACTGGCTGTTTCTTCAACTCTGATTACAATGAATGTAAAATGTTCACTGATCATGCGGATATGTGTATAATAAATAAATCCCAATGGAATATTTGACTCTAGGCTATACCTAAGACTATAAATATTCCTACAGATTTAAAAGATATTATTTGGAGCATATATATGAAATGAATGTTTTCAAAACTTGGAAATGCAAATGATCTTAATTTGTAAATAAATTAATTGTTCTTCATCTTGTTGAATTTCATTTTGTAGTTACAGAGCTATGGGCAAAGAATAAAATCTATGTATCTATCCATATATCCATCCGTTATCCATGTATCAGTTCTGTGTGTGCACATCTCTACATTTTCTAGATAAATGTTTTATTTTAGCCACATGAGCTTTTTTTTCAACTGGGCAGTCAATTTTAAGAAAATGTAAATGTAAGAAAATGAAAAGAACCTTTCCTTGTGACTATATAAGTATGCCATATCTTGGCTCAGACCCAATTCCACAGAATATCCATTAGTGATTCTGCCTAAAAGGCTTCATTTTCAATGTTTATCTGTAAAACTATATCTTTTTTATTATTCACATTATCATTAAAAATACACATGATGTTTATGATGAGTACAAAATAGAATACAACTATAACTGACTATCTGTAATGACAAAATATGGGATCTATAGCATTTTATGTAAAACAACTACATCATTAATTATAAAGCTTTCTTCCCCTTTAATATGAGTTTGGAAAACAGTGTTATGTACACAAATCTTTACATTTGGTATTTTGTCCTAATTAGAGGAATTGTATGATGGTTATACTGCTTAATAAATGAACAAGCCAGGTACAGTGGCTCATGAATGGAATCCTAGCACTTTGGGAAGCTGAGGTGGTGGGTTGTCTGGGCTTAAGAGTTCAAACCCGCCTGGCCAACATGGTGAAACCCTGTCTCTACTAAAAAGATACAGGCATGGTGGCATATGCCTGTAATCTCAACTAGTTGGTGGCTGAGGCAGGAGAACCACTTGAACCCAGGAAGCAGAGGTTGCAGTGAGCCGAGATTGCACCACTGCATTCCAGCTTGGGCAACAGAACAAGACTCTGTCTCAAAAAAAAAACCAGCAAACTCCAGCTTACTTTGGTGTGAACTAAGGAGGAGGGGAGGCAAGAAAATAAGAGGAAGAAACTTACAAACATGAAAACCCTAACTCTCTTGTCAACAAATATTGGAAGTGGCAGCACAAAATTTATATATAAACATTAGATATATGAAGCAAACATGTTTTTGAAATCCAACCTCCATTATGCATATAAATATTCTATAACTTTCATTCCAAAAGGATTATGAGTATGTGAGAATCAATTTCTGCATAGCAGCAATAAAAAGTTATTGCAATAAATCACTTTGTCTTTTCTCTCAGGATTGACATCTTTAAGTATGTGATCTACGGCATCGCAGCTGCATTCTTTGTGTATGGCATTTTGCTGATGGTGGAAGGTTTCTTCACAACTGGTGCCATCAAAGATCTCTATGGGGATTTCAAAATCACCACTTGCGGCAGATGTGTGAGCGCTTGGGTATGTTGGTTCTCTATATTCAGTATTTAATGTCCATTTATTTAAATAGCACACAGGTGTTTGCATTCATCTTCCAAGAATTAAAGTATTTTTTTAACACAGTAACATTTCCTTCTGTGATGGCTATCTTAAATCTTGATAACATTATTTTTGAAATTAAGATTATTCCTTGTGAAACATCAGTTTCAAATCCTCAGATTATATGTAGCACAACTAGTTTTGTTTCTAGAGGTAGCAAAACTGTAGATTGATTTATGAATTTTTTTGTCAAAGGGCTTTGTGGTTCTCATGAGAATCCCAGAAAAATTCATCTCCAATTTATCAGCAATGTATGTGCCTCTCCTGCTAAACATATATCTCTGTATTTTACTGTAAATTTGAGGATAGCTATATCATGTAATTTCTGTTTTCTATTAACTGAATAATTCTATTAATTTCAGCCTTAAATTTTAATTGATATAATATTTAATGTCAAATCAAGTTCATAGTCTTACTCTAGAGTTTTGCAATACAGACAATGCATATCTATTACTGCATAAGCGCGGTAAAAATAAAAAGTAATATGGTTGAAAGTACTTTTGCCCTTTTATGCAAAATAATTTTCTATAATGAAATGTTGAAGCTTCCATTCTTGACAGACATATTTTACTTTTTTCTAATGTTATGTAACAAAGTGTCTAATTATAGCATATAATTCATATTAAAAAGGTGAATATTACTTATTACTAAATATTACTTGTATTACATGTTAAGTAATATAATAAGGAATAATATAAATTACTTCAATCTCACAGTAACATTAAAAAATACCTGTTAACCAGTAAACCTTTTAAATTTTAACCTGTTTCTAACACATTTTATTATGCTTCTCTGTGTCAACAGTAACAACAATCTGATGACACAGTTTGCCTGAATTGTGGGTATTTGTAATGGTCTCTGGAATTATTTCTTGTAAGGATCACCTGTTTTTGGTTTGGGACAAAACTTATTGTAATACCCAAAGAGGTAAAATATATGAGTAGGAGTAGAACTGGAATCCCAATAATGTGACTAAGAGGCATTAAACTGTGCCTTATTGTTGAAATTATTTGAATCAGTAACATCATATCATAGATCTGGAGAACGTTAGTTACACAGAGATCTTGGATTAATGAAAAATTTAAATATGAATAATTCGTGGTCCAATGTTCAGGGATGCTAAGCAATTTCTCTAGTAAAAAGGCAAGTTCTGATTTTAGGATTTGTATCTCTTCTACCAATAGAGTATAGTAAATTGAGTTAAATAGTAATGGGATTTTTTCTTACTATTGGAACAGCAACGTTGTAATGCCACTGATGTGCCTTGGCAAGTTACTTACATTTTATGGATCACAGATTCCTCATTTACAAAATGAGGATCATTTCTGAAGTTTATTCCAGTTCAACGAGTCTGTGATGCTAAAGCCGTAGTGAAAAAATAGAGATAAGAGGGTCTGAAAGCATATCTTACCATAAGGTGATAACCCTCTGCCAGGAAGAGTGCAGTCAATTGTGTTATTTCATTCAGAATTTGAAAATTACTTTATAGTAAAAAGAAAAAGCAAAGAAGAAACTGCATATCTATACATAGAGAGATGCAGTTGGTTATCTGCCTGCCATTCAAGCATCTTACAGTATTTCAAATAGGAATTTTCGAAGCAAAACATGAGCCACGTTTTTTTTTTCTATAATGGCAACAATTGTGTCACCACTCCCACCCAACAGACCAGAAGGCTGGCAGCAGCTGCCTGGGCTCCTCCAGAGGCAACGCAGCAGGGTGTCAGCCCAGCAAGATGCCCCGCCCACCCCTGTAACATCTCCCTGACACCCCGGAATGAGCAGAGCAGAGGCGGGAGTAGGAGCTGCATTCCCCTGCGTTCTGCAGAGGCAGCAGTGCAGCGGGTGTGGCTGGGAACCATACCCTGTCTGTCCCAGCACTGCCTTCAGGAAGAGGACTAGCTCCAAGACTGAGAAGTAAACAGTCGCGGCTGCAGCCAGTGCTGCAGAGCCCTGCCCCACTTCCCCTCTGCCAACCATCCTCCACACCCCCACCCCAGCTTGCATATCATGCAGGACTTGTAGCTCCATGGAATCGAGGGGAAAAGAAATATTTATCTTCCACCCTCTCCTGCTACTTATTTCCATTGTACTGCTGCTGCTTTTTTTTCTTTTTTTTTTTTTTATAGGCAGATTGTGTCTTATGGTCCACCTTATTATGTTCAAAGTGAACCTGTTAACCTGTTTTGCCTGTGTACTGTAGCTTCAATGCATCTGGCTTTTGAAGGTATCTCAGTTCAACTCTACTTGGAATATTGAATAAACTAAAGGGTGGAATTTTCTTTTTTGCAACGAGTATATTATATAAAAATCTTCCTTAGCTAATACTAACAGACGCTTGTTATTCCATCCCTGTTTCTCTCTGCTGCATAAAGAGGAAAACGGTTACTAATTGAAACTACATCAGCAAAAATGCAATTAATTTTGAAGCAGCAGGCCAGGCGAGGTGGCTCAGGCCTGTAATCCCAGCACTTTGGGAGGACGAGGTGGGCAGATCACGAGGTCAGGGGTTCGAGACCAGCTTGGCCAACATAGTGAAACCCCGTCTCTACTAAAAACACAAACATTAACCGGGCATAGTGACACGCACCTGTAGTCCCAGCTGAGGCAGGATAATCGTTTGAATCTGGGAGGCAGAAGTTGCCGGGTTGCAGTGAGCCAAGATGGCACCACAGCTCTCTAGCTTGGGTGACAGAGTGAGACTTGTTCTCAAAAACAAAAAACAAAAAAAAACAAAAAAAAATTGTAGCAGCATTGGATCACTGAATGGAGAGTGATAATCAATATTCCCTTTACTTAATGAAATGCCTGTGAAAGCATAATTTGATCTCTGTTCTGTGTTTCCTCTCATGCAGTATCGGTCAATTCAAGTTGGTTAGAACATTTTAATGCTAGCTATCATTCAAAATCCAGAATTTGAGGCACATAAAACATAAAACCACAATATTAAATTTTGGGGGTGAAAATGATTATTAACTACTTTATTAAAACATTATACGAAGTTCTTAAAATATTTTAAGTAACAAAATGTACTTACCTCAAATATTAAATGGCACCAAATTGAGTACATTCAAATACATGTTATTGAATACATTAAAGATGAACTAATTGTTTAATGTAGAAATATTTTCTTTAACCATATTTTATTATTAAAATTTAAACCAAAACATATTTATTCTATTGCAACTTAGGAGACATTCAGTGCGTCACATTTTGAAATATTGGGATGATTTTTGCACCCATCCCCAATTTTCTTATTTCAATAAATTGCCGATTGCTACTATGACATCATCATGGATCTCAGAATTTATCTATACTTCTTCTGACATTTAGATTTTTAAATGCAACACTTTTGAAGTAATAGATTTCCTAAATGTACTAAACTCTATGGAATGTTTCATAAATTTAGTTTCCATAAGTTTACCTGCTCTGAGAGTTAAAACAATAATGTTTGGAAGTGTTTTTACTAGTTTGCTAGTGCTACCACAACAGGGTACTATAAAGTGGATGGCTCAAACAACAGAAATTCATTGTCTCAGGGTTCAGGAAGCTAGAAGTTTGAGATCAAAGGTGTTACTAGGGTGGATTTTTTTCCTGGGGGCTGTGAAGAACACCCTGTTCCATGTTTCTCCTTTACCTTCTGGTAGGCTGCTGGTAATTTTGGACATCCAGTGGTTTATAGAAGTACCACCCATCACTGCCTTCACATTCATATGGTATTATTCTTGCCTGAAAGGCTGTGTCCCAATTTCCCCCTTTTTATGATGACAGCAGTCATATTGAAATAGAGTCCACCCTAATGACCGAATTTTTTCTTTCTCAACTCCTTAAAGATCAATAAAGTCAATCTCTGAGATACTAGTGGTAGAATTTTATCACGTGACTTTTGTGAGGACACATTCAACTCATAACAATCTTATTGTAACAGCAACGTGCTTCCATATGCAATTTTTTTTTTTTTTTTGAGACAGAGTCGCCCAGGTTGGAGTACAGTGGCGTGATCTCAGCTCACTGCAACCTTTACTTCCCGGGTTCAAGCGAATCTTCTGCCTCAGCCTCCTGAGTAACTAGGATTACAGGCACACACCACCAACACCCAGCTACTTTCTGTATTTTTAGTAGAGATGGTGTTTCACCATGTTGGTCAGGCTAGTCTCGAACTCTTGCCTTCGTGATCCACCCTTCTCGACCTTCCAAAGTGCTGGGATTCAGGCATGAGCCACTGCGAGCGGCTCTCATATACAGTTTTTAAGGCAACAAAATTGACTGATTGCTATTGTTACCCTGTTTCAGAGATACACATAAAAGGTTGAATATCCTAATCTGAAAATCCCAAATCTGACATGCTCCAGAATGTAAACCTTTTTGAGCACCAACATGATGCTCAAATGAAATGTTCATTGGCACATTGCAGATTTGGGGTATGTGGATTTGGATGTTCAACCAGTAACTCTAATGCAACTCTTACACAATCTGAAAAAATCTGGAATTCAAAACACTTCTGGCCCTAAACATTTCAGATAAAGGATATTCAACCTTTATTCAATTTGTGTAGTTTAAAACACCTGTCTTATTAGCATGATGTGTTGGTAGATTTCACCAAAGTATATTAGACTATTTTTAAGATATACTCTGTATAATTATCTTAAAATTTATTCTGTATGTTATAACTCACAGCTCCATTTCATAGCTTAAAGTCAAATTTTGGTACTAATAATAAATTCAGTAATATTAATAGGAAAAATTTGTAGGGCACTTACATATGCCCATATTATACCTATTATAGTAAATTGTAGGACATTGAATCCTTCGATAAACTATGTCATGTAGATACTAGAATTGTCCTCATTTCAGAGATAAAGAAGATGCCACCTGGAGAAGATGATTGACTTGCCTGGGGTACATGGTGGGTGATGAAGTCAGATTTGAATTCAAGCATCTGGCACAGAGCCCATGCCACTAACATGATGATTAGGTCTTCCCTTCCATTTTATGGTTTATTTGGGTTAATTTAATAGGACAGTTATCTGTTCACAGGGTCTTTTGTAACTTGACAGTCATTTTCTGTTTTGCTTCTTAGTAAGATCATTCATTGGTCATTGGAAAGCTTTTCATTACAGAGATGTCCTCATTTTCACCTTTGCTTTTATTGACAATCATGAATTGCCTCTTTTTACAAATACAAGAATACCCTGCAGGATGTGAAAGAACTTGGTAGTCTAAGACGCTTTTCTGTGACTAACAGACTTTTGATAACTAGCTGTAAGAAGGCCTAAGATAAATTTCTAAGTATTGTAAAGAAACTCTGCATTCTAGACTTTTCCTAAAATTTAGTCCTTTTAAAAATACACACACACACACACAATATTTGAACCCAAACAGCGGAAACAGAATTTCTAGAATGAAGCCTTGCCTCTTTCTAGGAAGCTCCAAATCTAACATGGGGAAGGCAACATCATTTTTTCTCAGATTTTAACAATAGATTTTAACTGGTTTCTTAATAGGGAAAAGTTGGGGGTGGGGCGCAGAAGGATGTAGACTTCTTCAAACGTAGGGTTGATATTTTAAAATAATGTTTCAAAAAGCATTGCATGAGGAAGAAGGACCAGGATTTTATTTGCTGCAAGTATCTGACGTAGATCTCATATATTGCCTCAGAACTGAGCTCTAACTACTAGGACAGTGGACCAGTCTCAGTGTAACCGTTGAGATATTAACTATGCTGGTATATAAATTATAGAAATAAATAAATACGAAGAAACGAAGTTCTTATTTGTTCTGATGTCTAATGTAAAAGTTGACAGAAATGTTTTGCTAGTCTCATAAGATGGCATTGATAAAATGGAAAACTCTGTGTAAAGCATCTAGTTTAGATTTTTAAACACAAGAGACTTACAGCAGCCAGAAATGGAAAATTGATACAAAGTTTGCACCATGTGGATCACCATAAGTTGTGACTGAAATTCAGTTAAAATAAAAATAACTTCTCAAAATGTTGAACATTTTATTTTGTTTATATCAGTTTGTTTTTGATTTTTTAGATGATTCTAGTCATTGTATGTACTCTTTGGCCAATACTTAAAAAAAAAAAAAAACGCCTGTGTACATTCTCATATCAGATTGTCCTGGAATATAATTTTGTATAATTTATGACTGCTTACATTTTTATAATTCTAAAGTATTTTTTAAGTAAACATTTTATTTTGGAATAATTTTAGATTGACAGAAAGGTAAAGACGGTAGAGTTTCTATATATACCAAACCTAGTTTGCATATTTGTTTCAATTAATGAACCAATAATGATACACTATTGTTAAATAAAGTCCATGCCTCTTTCTGATTTCCTTAGTTTTTACAAAATGTTCTTTTTCTGTATCAGTATTCCATTCAGGATACCATATTACATTTAAATGTCTCTCCTTAGACTACTAAGAACTACAACATTTTCTCAGACTTTCCTTGTTTTCAAAGGCCTTGACAGTTTTAAGGAGTATTAGCCAAATAATATATTTTGTAAATGAACTTCAGTTGTAATTTGTCTGATGTTTTCCTCATTGGATTGGAGTTTTGAGTTATGAGGAGGAAGGTTACAGAGATGTATCTTTCTCATCACATCATATCAAGGGTGTCTAAAGTACTTTTACTGAAAAAGAAAAACTAAACACATGAAATGACACATTCTCTGACCCACTCTTTCCTAAACAGAGTAGTTATATTAAAAATAATTACATAAAAAATCTATTTTATAATAAATATCCTGTCTATAGCAGGTTAATAGTCTACAGACCTCTATTTTGTTTTTGCATAATACTTAAAATCTTCAAGTTTCTAAGTTTGTTAATATAAAATTAAATCATAGAATGTGATGCCCTCTGAAAAATTTTAGGGAAATATCTCCATAACTTATGAATTTCTAATTTGTACTTACAAATGTAGCATAGTTTAAATGAAGGCATTCCGAAGTATAGGTTTTTCAATCAAATTTTGCAATAAGGCCATGAATTAATGTCAAGGATAGCAAATGCTCATCCTCAGCTTCTTAGTCTTGATGACTCCCAAGGCAACGTCTGGATGCATTCACTCATATTAACTGTTGTCAGTGTGATTAGCCTCAATATTACACTTTCAGATGACACTTCACAAAGGAAAATATGGTTTTTAAATTGGCTAATTCAAGCTCAGATACCCTTTCAGTATGCCAAATATTTTCAAACATGTAATAGTTATTATTTAATAGACCACTAAAGATGAAATTATAACCACAGATTACTAATGGGCTTTTAAATATTGATTGGTTAATGAATGCCTTTATTTTTCACCCAGAAATTGTATGCCTGCTGTACTGGGAAAAATCTTTATGTAACTATATTTATTTTAAAAATTATTTTTGGAAAAAACTCAAGAGCTATATTTTTAGGACTTTGCCTTTCAATCAATAACATTTTACAAAAGATATTGCTTCACAACATTTTGAAACTCCATTTCTTTATCTCTATTTCTCATTTTGAGATTAACTACTACTATAGTTTATATTTTAAGATGGCTTTATGGGGAAACTAAGTATTTTAAGGATATTAAAGTTCAACATTCACTGAAGAATTAGTAAGGCTAGCATTATTATATTGGGAACACTGGTCAAAAGTACATTTCTCAGGCTGGGGCACAGTGGCTAACACCTGTAATCCCAGCACTTTGGGAAGCCAAGGTGGGCGGATCACCTAAGGTCTGGAGTTCCAGACCAACCCGGCCAATATGGTGAAACCCCATCTCTACTAAAAATAAAAAAAAATTAGGGTGCCAATATTCAACATCCTTAAAGAAATGAACTTCAAAAAAAAAAAAAATTAGCTAGGCTTGGTGGTGGGTGCTTGTAATCCCAGCTACTCGGAGAGACTGAGGCAGGAGAATCACTTAAACTTGGGAGGTGGAGGTTGCAGTGAGCCGAGATGGTGCCACTGCACTGCAGCCTGGTGGATAGAGCAAGACTCCATCTCAAAAAAAAAAAAAGAAGTATGTTTCTCAGACATGTATAGTATCCCTGATATTAAAATTATATTATATTGTTAATAGTCAGGAAATGGAAGTTTTCTCTGCAGTAACATTTGCTGAAAAAATGTATATTCTACTAAGCCAATGGCTTTGTCTTCTTCTTTTTTTTTTGGAAACAGTGTTTTGCTCTTGTTGCCCAGGCTGGAGTGGCCCAATGTTGGCTCACTGTCGCCTCTGCCTCCCAGGTTCAAGCACTTTTCCTGCCTCGGCCTCCCAAGTGGCTGAGATTGCAGGCACGTGCCACCACACTAGGCTAATTTTTGTATTTTTAGTAGAGACAAGGTTTTACCATGTTGGTCAGGCTGGTCTCAAACACCTCCTGACCTCAGGTGATCCACCCACCTTGGCCTCCCAAAGTGCAGAGATTACAGGCCTGAACACCATGCCTCGCCAATGCTTTTATTTTTATATAATTTGACTTTTTTTGAATTTTGTTTTCAACTGAAAAAATAAAATCTCTGACTCCATTTTATTTATTTTAAGGATCTGTTACAAGGATTGATATGTCATACTGAGTTGTGAGGATTCATCAAGAAACAAAACAGAATCCCTGCCCCTGGGGTGCCCTTAGTATAGTCAGAATACGTGGGAGACGTTTACATGAACTCATGCATGCCAAGCATATTGATGAGCATGCATAGAGCTTACAGTGTTTGCACAGAGAGGAGGTGATTAAAGTCCGTGATAAAGAAGTGTTGTTAAGGCCGGGCGTGGTGGCTCACGCCTATAATCCCAACACTTTGGGAGGCCAGGGCGGGCGGATCATCTGAGGTCAGAAGTTCGACTAGCCTGGCCAACATGGTGAAATCCCGTCTCAAAAAATAAATAGATAAATAAATTAATTAATTAAAAATAAAAATTATAAACAACAACAAAAAAGAAGTATTGTTGACTAGACCTAAAGCCCAGTACAGTACACATTGTGGGCACACAGGAAATTTTAATTACAGTGATGCACCCCTAATGTGTTCATCAGTGCAGAACCACATATCAGAGGGTGGTCCTGTAAGATTACAATACCATAGTTTTACTGTACCTTTTCTGTGATTAGATATGTTTAGAGACACAAATGTTTACCATCATGTTACAGTTACCTACAGTATTTGGTATAGTAACATGCTATGTAGATTTTATGGCCTAAAAGCAATAGGCTATCCCATGTAGCGTAGGTTTGTAGTAGGCTATACATCTAGGTTTGTGTAAGTATATGCTATGATGTTTGTACAAGGACTAAATTGCCTAATGATGAATTTCTCAAAATGTATTTCTTTCTTTAAAGGATATATAACTGTGTTAACAAATTAGTGAGTAAAACAGGCTCTTGATCTTGGATTGAGTGGATAGAAAAAACTTCCTTTTGTTTTGAGACAGAGTCTCGCTCTGTTGCCCAGGCTGGAGTGCAGTGGAGCAATCTAGGCTCACCGCATCTCCGCCTCTGGGTTCAAGTGATTCTCCTGCCTCAACCTCCTGAGTAGCTGGGACTACAGGTGTGCACCACCATGCCCAGCTAATTTTTGTATTTTTAGTAGAGACAGAGTTTCACCATATTCACCAGGCTAGTCTTGAACTCCTGACCTTGTGATCCCCCTGTCTCAGCATCCCAAAGTGTTGGATTTACAGGCGTGAGCCACTAAGCGTGGCCAGAAAGAACTTCTACAAGTAACCCAGAAGGTGTGAATTAGAATGAAATATAGAGTACTGCAATCATCCATGTGCTAGGTCATGATGGAGAAGTTAAGTAAGTGTAAAACCCTGATGCATCATGTAAATCTTGAAGTAAATGAATGTGATTTGTTGAGTGAATGAGACCAATGCAAGGTAATAAAGAAGAAAGCACTGCAGTTCGTTTTTAAAAGTTGACTTCATTTGTTAGCGCAATTTTAAATTGGCAGCAATGTTGAGCAGAAAGTACAGAGATTCAAATATACTCCTTTCTCTTACATATATGCAGTCTCCTCTACTATTAAAATCTCTTGGACGGGCGCAGTAGCTCACGCCTATCATCCCAGCACTTTGAGAGGCCGAGGTGGGCAGATCATGAGGTCAGGAGATTGAGACCATCTTGGCCAACATAGTAAAACCCCGTCTCTATTAAAAATACAAAAATTAGCTAGACATGGTGGCGTGTGCCTGTAATCCCAGCTACTATGGAGGCTGAGGCAGGACAATCGCCTGAACCAGGGAGACAGAGATTGAGCCATTGCAATCCAGTCTGGAGATAGACTGAGACTCCATCTCAAAAAAAGGGAAAAAATCGCACACCAGAGTGGTACATTTGTTGCAATCAATGAACCTGCATTGACACATCATCACCCAAAGTCCACAGTTTAAATCAGGGTTTATTCCTGATATTGTATATTCTATGAATTTGGACAAATGTATAATGTCATGTAGCAACAATTATAGTATCACACAGAGTATTTCATTGCCCTAAAAATATTCTGTGCTCCATCTATTCATCTCTCCCTCACCCCTAACCCCTGGACACGGCTGATTCTTTTTCTGTTTCCACAGTTTTGCCTTTCCCAGAAAGTCATAGTTGGAATCATGCAGTATATAGCTTTTCCAAATTGGCTTCTTTCACTTAGCAATATGCATTTAAGGTTCCTCCACATCATTTCATGGCTTTATAGCACATTTCTTTTCTTTTAAAAAATATTTTTATTTTACTGATTGATTGGTTGAATAAATTGACACATAAAAGTTGTATATATTTATTCTGTACCACATGTTGGTTTGAAATATGCATATATTGTGGAATGGCTAAATCAAGCTAATTGATATTTGCATTACCTCAGATGGTTTGTTGTATTGAGAGCACTTAAAGTGTACTCTCTTAGCAATGTTCAAGAATACAATACAGTGCTATTAACTATAGCACACCATGTTGTACAATAGATCTGTTAACTTATTCCTCCTGTCTAACTGAAATCTTGTGAGCTTTGACCAGTATCTCTCCCCAAACCCCATCATCCCCAGCTCATTTCCTTTTAACACTGACTAATATTCCATTGCCTAGATGTTCCGTGGTTTGTTTATCCATTCATCTACCCAGAAACATCTTAGTGGCTTTCAAGTTTTGGCAATTAGTAAAATGCTTTAAACATCCGCGTGCAGGTTTTCCTGTAGATATCAGTTTTCAACTCATTCAAGTAAATACCGGCAAGTCAATGGCTGGATTATATGGCAACAGTATGTTTAGTTTTTTTTTAAAATTTATTTATTATACTTTAAATTCTGAGGTACATGTACAGAGCATGCAGGTTTGTTGCATAGGTGTATACACGTGCCATGGTGGTTTGCTGCATCCATCCCCCCATCATCTACATTAGGTATTTCTCCTAATGCTATCCCTCCCCAATCCCTCCACCCCCTGCTATCCCTCCCCTAGCGCCCCACCCCCAGACAGGCCCTGGTGTGATATTCGCCTCCCTGTTTCTATGTGTTCTCATTGTTCAACACCCACTTATGAGTGAGAACATGTGGTATTTGGTTTTCTGTTCTTGTGTCAGTTTGCTGAGAATGATGGTTTTCAGCTTCATCCATGTCCCTGCAAAGGACATGAACTCATCCTTTTTTATGGCTACATAGTATTACATGGCATATATGTGCCACATTTTCTTTATCCAGTCTATCATTGATGGGTATTTGGGTTGTAATACATTGCCAAACTCCTTTTCAAAACTGCTCTACCATTTTGCATTCCCACCAAAAATATATAAGAGTTTCTACATTGCAATTAGTTTTACATTCTAGAAAAATTATTCTGACTAAAAGTAAAGGCTGGATTGAAGAGGAAAAATGCTTGAGGTAGGGAAAGTGTATACCTTTTACTCTGACACTTATGTTCTTATTACTTAATGATTTTATATATAGTTATTTCACTACCATGTTTACTTCCAATGGCATGAGCAGTGATTATTATTTAAACTTTCTATATTTTAATTTTGCCACATCATTTCTAAATTAATATGATTTTTTTTTCTAGCTGCGATTTTTGGTGCCCATCCTAATCCTAATAGAATCTTCTTGATTTCTCTCCTCTCTCTCTCTCTCTCTCGCTCTATCTATCTATTGAGATAAGTTCAAGTAAATACCAGGGATTTCAAGTAAATGCTATACATATATATATTTTTAAGTAAATGCTATACAGACAGATAGAGATAGATAGATAGATATAGATAGATAGACAGAGAGAGAGAGAGAGAGAGATAGAGAGATAGATAGATAGATAGATAATAGATAGATATTGCTTTTCCTACCTGTTTTTTGTTTGTTTTGTTTTGTTTGTTTTTTGGAGACAGAGTCTCACTCTGTCACCCAGGCTGGAGTGCAGTGGTGGGATCCCAGCTCACTGCAACCTCCGCCTCCCAGTTTCAAGTGATTCTCCTGCCTCAGCCTCGAGAGTAGCTGGGATTACAGATGCCTGCCACCATGTCCGGCTAATTTTTGTATTTTTAGTAGAGATGGGTTTTCACCATGTTGGCCAGGCTGGTCTTGAACTTCTGACCTCAGGTGATCTGCCTGCTTCAGCCTCCCAAAGTGCTGGGATTACAGGAGTGAGCCACCATGCCTTGCCTAGCTAAATATGGTTTTAAGTGGGAAAGAAAGCAAAGCAATAGTTGAAAAATGTATGCGAGCTGGTATGCAGGCAAGAGTGTGTGCTCCTGTTATCATTCCCTTCCCTCAAAACCCCCGGTATATTATACAGGGAGGTAGAACAACCCTGTGACAAATAGTTAGATGTTTTCTTTGGTATGCCTCATTCCTCTGACATATCATCATAATATTAAATGTACCTGTCACTGTTTTGTTTAACTGCTTTCTTTTGTTCTTTAAAATTTTTTCTATCACAAATCTGGATGAAATTTTTTTTTAACTATCATTTCAGTCTATATAGTTCTGTTTTATTTCTTTTGAATGTGCCAAAAAGTATTCAAGTAGCATTTTTGTTTAACATTTTAAATATTTGAAGTTCTGAGTCAATGATAATCTCTCAGCAGATTGATACATGTATGTGATATATATGGTGCTCTCCTGGATTTTGATAAAGCTTATAATTTCCTTTACATGATCAATTTTAAGAGGTATTTTTGTGTTATAACTTCACATATAAATTATAGCTTGTATGTTGCCATTTGGTAGAAAAACAGACATATTCTCACTGGTCTGAAACATATCTCACTTCATCGCAGGACAAAGATATGTAGATATGTACCAGTATTTACTTCTATGTCTTTTCCTTGTCTTGCCCAACTTTCTGAAGGTTCCAATGGAGGGGCCGATTTGAAGAGCAGTAACTCACGCTGGTTTAGTAATCATGTGCCTTCAAATTATGGAAACACCTTTAAAACAGTAATTATATTTTAGCGTGGCCTTCTCCATTGCTCCTTTTCAAGTTTAAAAATTAAAACTAACTTCCTCAGTGACTTTTTCTTTTTCTTTCTTCTTTCTTTTTTTTTTTTTTTGATACAGAGTCTCGCTCTGTCACCAAGGCTGAGTACAATGGTGCAAGCTCAGCTCACTGAAACCTCCGCATCCTGGATTCAAGTGATTCTCTTGCCTCAGCCTCCTGAGTAGCTGGAATTATAGGAGCCCCACCACCACGCCTGGCTAATTTTTGTATTTTTGGTAGAGATGGGATTTCGACATTTCATCTGAAATTAAATACCCATCAAGGAATACACACTGGTTATCACTCACTTCTAATGAAATTACATTTTTCTTGGATATTGAGATGTAGTCAATGTGTCAACATTGTTTAAATTCTCCATCTGACTTAGAAAGATAACATTCTAGTGCTTTTATCAGACTTATATATAAATGTATTAAGTATATACTAAGTATATACTAATTGCACAATTAAATGTGTTCACGGTTTTCCTGGAAATCTGATATCTTATTTTTTGGTTACTTAGCAAAATATTTAATAATGAAAGTTAGAATAACCAAGGTAGAAAAGTCCATAATAATTGTTCATCAATGGTAGAATTATCTTATTTGCAGGAGTGGTAGTAAAAAGTTTCACAATATCAAACTAAGTGAGATAATATAGCCATAACTAGAATTTTTCTTCCACATAAATCAGATCAGCATATGCATTCAATGACAATTTCATTTACTTGATTTTTTTGCTTCTTCATTCTAATTTTTGTTAATTTTAATTTGAGGAAGAAGAAACAAGATCCTTGTTAATGGGAGAATTTGAGTAGTTTTAGCTCACCCTTCATTATTCTGTCTTATTAAGTCATAGCAACACTTTATTTTTGTTTTTTAAAAATTGTGACTATATTAGTGTATGCTTTATCCAGCAATATCTTTGTTACTTTTTAGCAACATATTTTCTTTCTTCAGCATTATATTTCTAAGAAAATATTTACAAGCTGAGAGTATGTCTAGTGTTTCTATTTTCTAACTTAATATATTAAAATTTTCAACACTTGAATTTATATATGTATCACTAGGGCCATATTTGGTTGTAGACTTTTCTGTCCATATACTTCTTTTTAATTTTGCTCTCCCCTAGAATCTTTCACTTTTTCTCATCTTTTCCAACCAATGAGGAATCATCGTCTTGTAAAACCTTCAGATTTGTCAAGGTTTAAAGATGGCATCTAACTGTCAATACTGTATTATTGTGAACAGTTGCCTTTTATTTGTCATATTTTTATTTGTAGCTATCAGGTAAATGTATCAAAACCCAATAAATCATAATGATAAACATATTGTAATATATATTTCCTCACAAGACAAATCTTACATTCACTCCATCATCCATTCACCAAATGTTTGTTGAGTGTCTACCGTGTTCCAGGCACTACTTTGAGCATTAGAGATAAGCAGTAAGTAAAACAGACAGAAAGTTAGATATATTTCCCCATCTTAGCACAAGAGCTCATGCGCTGATTTCTATTAATTTTAACTGGGAATAAAATAACTCTGGACAATATGATGTGACAAACTTATTAGGAGTGTGCTTGCCTTTCCAGTGCAGTTTTCGTGACTAGCATTGTGTGGCTTTAGACATTGTATAAACCTGCTTTATCTAAAAAAATAAATTTATGGAGCACAATAATTGGTTTTGATTATGTTATTTTTCTCTTAACTATTTTTTAAAAAGGACGTTGAGTACTTTTAATATTCTTTTACCTTCTGCAAAGTAACAATACATAGTAATACTATGGTTGTTATTTTAATGGGCTGATATTTTTATTTTGCTCTTAAAAAAGGTATCTCATATGACAGGAATTAAGATTTTCTTTCTCTATATCTAAAGTAACATATTTTCAGTCCTTATACTCACTGTCTGAAAACTTCCTGTAGTTTTATCCCTGTAGTTCAGTGTAGGAAACCAGACTGTTTCACAGATCATTTTATTATGATGAAATCATTCCTAGCAACTGAGATTGAAGTATGTAATCATTTCACAATGACACTGGTGATTTTTATGAACCAAACCACACAGTGAACACTTAGATCATAACATTAGCTTTTCACTTATGCTCATGAATAAATTTCTCAAATCATTTTTTGTTATATAAATAGATTTTATTTTTTAGAACACTTTTAGGCTCACAGCAAAATTAAGCAGAAAGTACAGGGATTTCTTACATAGCCCCCATTCCCAGCACGTGGATAGACTCCCATTATCAACACTCCACCAACACCAGAATGGCACATTCACAGTCGAAGTATCTACGTTGACACTTCACAATTGCCCAAAGTCTACAGTTTAGATGAGGGTTTTCTCTGAGTGTTGCACACTCTTTGGGTTTTGGCAAATATGTAATGACATGTATCCACCATTATTATTTCATACACAATAGTTTCCCAGCTCTAAAAATCCTTTGTGCTCCACCTATTCATCCCTCTCATCCCCCTACACTTGGCAACAGCTGATCTTTTTAATGTCTCCATACTTTTTCTTTTTCCAGAATGTCTTAGAGCTGAAATTACACAGTAAGTGACTGACCTTTTCAGATTGTTTTTTTCACTTAGTCATATGCATTTAAAATTTCTCCATGTCTTTTCATAGTTTGATAGCTCATTTCTTTTTAGTGATGGTTAATATTCCATCCTTTATCTAGATGGGCTGGAGTTTATTTATCTGTTTCTCTACTGGAGGACACCTTGGCTGCTTCCAAGTTTTGGCAATTTTGAATAAAGTTGTTATTATAACAAATCAGTTAAAAATAATTTTCTAATCACAACGTGAGAATAGGTAGTTTTGGTGTATAATACTGATGATGATGACGATGATGATTGCATATTTTTGAGTAAATTACGTAATGACTTAATAACTTCCTCTGCATTAAGCTATACACTGTGTAATTTCTAGAGCCTACTGGATTGTAATGCTTTTCCACCTTGCATTTGTAGTGATAGTATATTCAAGTATGTATTTTCTTCCCTTTGACTTGATGTTTTCCTGCCTTAGTGTTGTAGTTTTCAACAGGAAAGAAGCTATTTTTCCCTCAGGGAAATTGAGACATTTTGATTGCACAACTGGCATCTGACATCTAGTAGTTAGAGGGCAGGGATATTGTTAAACGTCCTATATTGTACAGGACGGTCCCCTTAACAAAGAATGATCTGGCCTCAAATTCAGTAGTGACAAATTCGAGACACTCTGATTTCAATATCTAACTCATGTCCCGTACTCCACTCGTTCATGCCTTTGGCTGTTTCATTGACATTAGTATGCATGTCTGGCTTATTATCTCATTATTTATTAAACATTAGGGATAGTACCCTGTCAGAGTCAAAAGCTGAAGATCAAAGAAGTATTTACAACAAATGTACTCCTGAAATCTCCTTTGATTCCTACATAGAAGGAGCTCTTAATGGATATCTATTAGAATCACATGCAGTAATTTTAAAAATATAGATGTAATTAGCACAGTCGAGGCCTGAGCTGCTTTTTCTCTCTCACATTAACCAGATGATCCTAATGTCTGGCTATGGTGAAAACCACTATTAGAAGTTGCATTCCCTCAGCTATTGTCTACCTATTGAAGCTTTTTTTTTTTTTTTTTTTTTTTAAAGAAAATCACAGGATTATTAAACTCTGAGCTTGATAAAATTTAGGTACTTTGTTTTGTTGTTTAAGTGGGAAACATGATTGGATTGCTACTCTTTAAATTCATTCCAGGATAAGAAAATATTATGAAACTATATCATCGTGAAATATAAGGTTCTGAGCTAAGATTTAGCAAACTATTTTTATATGGTATGCCTTGAAACAGTGAGAAACAACGATCCGAGTTCAATCTGATAGAATAGTTTTGATTATAAAGAGGCTTTGGATACATCCACTTTATTCATTTCACTTAAGTTTAAATGTGACCTTTATCTGAAACTCTTCATGATGTCATACCATTCTATTAAACATGTGGCATATGTTTCAGCAGTTAGTTCGGAGACTCAGAGACTTTTGGAATCAGAATCAGCTGGCTTCTTTTCATCAGTGCTGCTGACTTCCAAGGTGTTATTTTTACCTACACTGATGCACATCTGCTAAGGTTGCCAGAAAAAGTCTAGAGCTCAACAGGGTGTGATTTCCTTAGACATTAAGTCTAAGTTCATAGGCGTTCAGATGAAAAACCAGTTACATTTTACAAGTCATTTTCAGGTTAAATACACTGCAATCTCAATGGCTACATAATCAAGGAACAAGAACATGTGGCCATTTTCTGAAGAACATGAAACCTTGCCTCTTGCAGTTCTGTTTCAATTTCTCTACCAGATTTCTAAAAGTGATTAGAGTGTCTAGGTTGACATCAAAACAGTAATTATATGTGGTTTTATTTAATTTCAAGAGACAAAGAAGTAATTCATAACAATTCTGTTGTTAAGTTGAATGCTAACATGTGGTAAAATCTCAAGAAATGTATATTGAATAAAACCAAAAATCCAGCAGGAAATATAGTAAGAGGGTGCTTGCTTTGCTAGTCATTTGCATGTTCTAATAAAATGCTGCTAAAATGATCATGGGATAATGAAATATATCAGATATTAATTAAATACATAGTACCCAGTCTTTATCATTTTATACCAATTTTACTTTCAAAGATCAATGAATTAACTAATTCAAAGTAAGCAAGTTTTACTGATTTTTTTTGTGAGTCAGGAGGAATTAGTCAGCATTTTAATATATGTGAGTGACCCTAAATAATGACCAAAATAAGAAAAGCCAATGAGGCCACTTTATTTATGTAATTTCTACAGAACTTATCCCCCCTTCCTAGAATTGCTAGAAATTAACGATCAGTGTCTGTTCAAAGCAATAAACACCAAATGGGACAGAAATAGTTTCCTTATGTCCATACTTACCCTCTGAAAGTACAAGCAATGCGTTTTTTTAAATCAGACTATTTCCTCTCTTTGAGTTACTCATCACATTTCATGTTAAGTGATTTTATGTAGGATCTTCTTCTTGTTTACATCATAGCCCTATGAGAAATGTGTCATAATTTCCAGTGCACACATGAGGAAAGTGTCTATGAGGGATTAAGTGATATGTCAAACTAGTGACTGAGTCATCTGACTTCAAGTTCAATAGTACTTTTATCATTTTTCTCATTTTCCTCTATGTTTCTCATTTTCCTCTATGTTTCCAAACAGATATTATGAAGATGAATTTCAGAAAGTGTTTTATCCAAAAACAGAGATTAAGAAAGGCATGCATACACACACAAAAAAGGTTTTTAAAATCAGAACAATTTTTTACATTCTCAGAGTTTGTTCTAACAAAAGTAAGAGCAGCTTATTAATTTATTTAAAATTCAGATGACAATATATATATATATATCCATGATATGACTCACAATGTAAAGTTAGAAATAAATTTATAATTATGCAATATTTTATTTATTACATAAAAAGATTTTCTACCTAGGACTATGCATGATCAATTTGAATAATTGATTTTAGTAATCATCAGATTCTAAAATAGTACATAAAATGGAAAGATCAAATTACATATTTAGCTTCTTTAAATACTTTAGTGAATACTTGAGTGAACTGCTACACCCTGAAATACAACCAGTTTACATTCAAAATTAGAAAATAAAATCGTTTGCATTTTTCTAGAACAAAATGCCTTAATAGTAATGAAAATATTTTCTCACCACACTGATTTGCTCTGTATCATCCAGCTTTGTTAATTTTCTATATCATAGCTCAGAGTAGAAAGAAGATGTGAGTCAGTCCTGTGGTTTCAGAAGTTAGACCTCTTATTGCCTTGTAAAGTAGCAGTAGCAACACAGTTCGAAGTGTTCCAAGCTACTTTGAATCTAAACCTATTGATTTGTAAGTCCCATTCTACAGTGAACAGTAGCTTCAAAAGAAGCTTTAGAAAGATCCCTAAGGGTAGGACGAGTGAAAAATAAGATAGAGAGCATGCAACCAAAGGCATGCTGATTACTCTCCCGTGGACTTTAGAGTTGCTTTGAGTCCTCCAAAGCTTCAGCTGCCATATCATGTTCATTGTTCTAGAGACTATACATAAGCCTTGAGATCTACTATTGCTTATAATGAAAATGTTAGTAAAAAAGGTTTTTCCCCCTAAAGGTGTTCCTTTAAGAGAATTTCTTCACTTTCAGGGTGGTTTCCAAGAATTTGTGGACCCTTTCGTCTTGAGAGGAGAGCTCATTTTAAATAACTTTCCCAGACTCAAGAACTTATCATTCTTTTAATTTATCAAAACATGAAATCTAATTCCTTCATTCTATAAGAATATATAGAGTTATATAATTCCATCGTATATCCAAACATATGTAGCAATAGTAGTAATCACATTGATATTTTCAGTGATAAAAATAGCTAATATTTTTGTCAAAGCTTCTTATGTGTCAAGTTTCAATGCTAAATGCTTTTCATGCATTATCTCATCTCAGCCTCACTTAAACATGTGCGGCCAGTTTGGAGTTATTTCCATTTTTTTAAAAATATTTTTTATTGTACTTTAGATTCTGGAGTACATGCGCAGATCATGCAGGATTATTGCATAGGTACATACACGGCAATGTGGTTTGCTGCCTCCATCCCCCCGTCACCTATATCTGGCATTTCTCCCAATGTTATCCCTCCCCAATCTCCCTACCCCCTGCTGTCCGCTGTCCCTTTCTTAGTCCCCCCCAACCGACCCCAGTGTATGATGCTCCCGTCTGTGTCTATGTGTTTTCACTGTTCAACACCTGCCTATGAGTGAGAACATGCGGTGTTTGATTTTCTGTTCTTGAGTCAGTTTGCTGAGAATGATGGTTTCCAGATTCATCCATGTCCCTACAAAGGAGAAGAACTCATCGTTTCTTACAGCTGCATAGTATTCCATGGTGTATATGTGCCGCATTTTCTTTGTTCCGTCTATCATCGATGGGCATTTGGGTTGGTTCCAGGTCTTTGCTATTGTAAACAGTGCCACGGTGAACATACGTGTGCATGTGTCTTATTTTCTCAGATAGGTTTTATGAACTCTTTACTTTTTCTTCTCCCTCAAGAATATCTCTGACTCCCAAGTTTGGACATTTTACGTACTTCCATGCTACCTGAAAGCGTCATTCATTTAAAAAAAAATTATTTTCTTAATATTTGTCTGACTGGGTTAATTCAAAACACCTTCCTTCAGACTCTGCGATTCTTTCTTCTACTTGGTCTAGTCTGTTGTTAAAATTTTCAACTGTATATTGTATTTCCTTCAATGAACTTTTTATTTCTAGAAGTTCTGGGTTTTAAAATATATCTATCTATCTCATTGGTGTATTTTTCCTTCATGTTCTAAATTATTCTTTTGATTTCTTTGTGTTGGTTTTAAACTTTCTCTTGGATCTCACTGAGCTTTTTCAAAATCAACATTTTAAATTCTTTATCTGATATTACAAGTATTTCATTTTGATTAGGATCTACTACTAGAGAGTTAGTGTGGTCCTTTGAGGATGTTGTAACACTTTTTTATACTTTCAGAATTGTTTCTTTGGTTCCTTATCATCTGCATATACTATTTCTTCTTCTTTTGGAATTTAATTTCATTTGGATACAATTTTTTCCTTTTTAGGATGTGACTATAACATATATTGTTTAGAGTCTTTTGGCTTTGGTTCTAAGGGTGGTTTTGGTGGCAAAGGCTCTGTATGAATTCCTTGGTTATAGATAACTTCAACGTGGTCACTTTCTTCAAATGCTGGTTGTAGTTGGGATATACTTAGCATATGGGCAGGCTCATAGTCTCCTGCAGAGCTGGGTTGGTGGAAGTCTCAAGAGCTTATTTTGTTCCCAAGTGCTATGCATTTGTGTCAGCAGATTTTGTATGGAGTTGTGCAGATCAACCTCCAGGCCAGTAGAGGAAGAAACTCTCTAGTACCTTAGGCAGTGGGCTGGTCTGTGGGATGCCCAGTGGCTTGGACTCCATACTCAGCCCCAGAGTGGGGGTTAAGTTAAGTGTAGCTGGACTAGGAAGGCTTTCCCTCAGATCTCCCAATGGCAGACGCAAGGACCAGCCCTGATTGTGGGGAGAGGGGGCGGAAGTGCAGGAATGATGTAGACTCTATGATTTCCTAGGTTATAAATACCTTTAGCATGGTAGTTTTCTCAAATGCCCACTGTAGTGGCAGGCAGGTCAATGAGCTCAGGGCCTGCTGAATAGCTGGGATGTTTAGGGGCATGCTGGTAGCTGAGGTTGCACAAAACTTGTTTCCCACCCAAGCACTATGCGGTTGTGCCGGCAGATGTTATAATGGGCTGTGCAGGTGACCTCCTGGCCAGTAGGAGTCTATTGCAAGAGAGGCAGCTATGGTAGTAGCAATGGGATTTATGCTAGACCCTTCTTAACCAGAAATACTGAGATGTCTCAGGTGATGGGTGGGGCTGTGGAACTCCCAGGAGTCCCTTCCCATGTTCTGCCACTGAGGTGGGTATCAGGGGCAAAGCTGGATACTATTGGGTTGGGCACACCCATATGCAAGTTCCCCAGCAATGGTTGCAACCATTGGCCCTGATGGGGGTTGGAAGGCAGTTCTCAGGCTGCTGGGGCAACATTCTAGGGAGCAGCAGAGGTGCCTCTACCATGCCAAAGAGCCCACATGGAGAAAGAGGGGCTGCCCATGGCCCCACAGCCTACAAGGTGATAGTGGGACCAACTTAGTTCCCATGCACTTGATCCTGGTGTTGTTTTACCTGTGGCCTGCAGAAGTAGCCAAAAAAGTCAGCAGGTCCCAAGCTGTCTGTGCTCAGATGGCAGAATTCCCCCAGGCTGTGAGACTCCCTGTCCAGGACAGAAACTATGGCTCCTAGACCACACCCCTCCTGGTCCACTCTTGTGAAACCAGCAGGGGGTCACCAAATTCCCACACTGTAGGGTAAACCCACCCCACATTCCCTCAGTTCTGACCATGGGAACACCTTCCCTTGCTCCAGATTAGACTGCAAATCTCACCCTTAAGCTTCTAGACAGTGTTTTATAGTCCTTGGTGGATGTGACTGGGTCAGTGGACTTCTCTTTGGGCCCCCTGGGCTCAAGCACAGCTTGTGATAGGGAGGGACAGGCTGGTCTCCAGGCTCCTAACAGAATGCTCTGGCACAAGCAGTGGCAACTGTTCTGTGGGCCTGCCTCCAGGAAGCGTGGGCTCCCTCTCTGCAGGCAGCTGTGGGGGAGGCAGGCAGCTGTGGAGAAGGCAGGCAGCTGTGGGGGAAGCAGGCAGCTGTGGGGGAGGCAGGCAGCTGTGGAGGAGGCAGGCAGCTGTGGGGCAAGTAGTTTGCTTACACGTGGGTCCCACAGCAGTCTGCAACAGCAGTGGTGGTGTTTGTCTTACAGGTGTGTCAATGTACCTGGCCTTCTTTCTCCTTCCCTAGCTTAGCCTCTGGTGGTGGCCCCAGGGTCGGATGCAGAGCTTTAGGGGCTGGGCTGTCAGAATGGTGCCATGCTGGAGCTGTTCAGGGCTCTGAAGTCTGTGGGACTCCACATGAATTCGAGCAAATTCCTTGGGCAGCTCCCTGTGTTAGTCAGGAGGCCCATGAGGATTGAGGGGCTCTCCCACAGCTAGGATTGCAAAAGTTTGTGGCAGGACTATGGAGCCTCAGGGGTCTCTCACCTACCCTTTGCCTCCTGTCCAGAAGTGTATCCTACCTCCCAGCAGTCTCAGTCAAGCAGGCTGTGTTGCTTTCCTCTTTGCTTTCAGTGTTTCCCTTCACGTCTCTGTTGGATTCCACTGTTCTCCCTTAGATGAGCTAGTTGAGGTGTGAATATGTACTCACCTTTAGTTCCTCTCTGTGGAAGAGGTGTGTGCTAGCTGCATCCAGTCTGTCATCTGGAACCCTTTCATCATGATCACCTTATTTCAACTACATGTTGGAAATCATCCAGTCATCTGTTTAGTCATTAGCATTTCCAAGCAATGATTTCCTCCACTGTAAATATGACTAATTATATATGCTATAATATTTTATTTTATAGGTTGTTTTGAAGATTAGTGATAAGCACCTAATATACAGGAAATACTCATTAAATGTTAGGAAATATTATAAATATTTATAAATGGAACAACTTCAACTTTAATTTCATGTTTAACTTGTTTTGCAAGTGAATTAGATCTTTCACTAGAAATATGTCTAAAGTGTTTGAATTAACCATACCCAATTTGTGAATTGTCTTAGTATTTATGAGACAGTAAGAGAAAAAAGTATACCTACTACAGAAAAAAATATTTGGTCATCTATGAAACATGAATATCTGATAGCATTTCTTCTGTCTTATATTTGCAGAAAATAAAAGTATTTTAAAAAATATATATTTATGTGTCAGTTAAGAAATAAACCACTGTTTTTAATAATTTTATTCAAGAAGTATTTGTACTCTTCTTGGGTCACTACTCTGATCTTTGCAGCTTTTAAAAAGTTGTACAGAGTAAAAGATGAGATGTTTTAGATACATCTAAAAACAAAACAAAACAAAACTACGACAATGAGCAAGCGCAGTGCCACAACGCCTGGTAGAATGACTGATTCACAGGAGGTGCTACATTTGTTTTTAGCTAAATTGAGTAGAATGACAAATTACTTTCTGAAAGAAAGTATATATACGATGCTACTGAGTATTATACGATGCTACTATGAAAGATTTGTGTAGTTAGGGTTTGGTCAATAATTCAGGTTTATTCATGTTAGTGATGAGTGCCAAAAACAGAAAGAAGTCAGTGGGTTAAGATACTATCACTCGTGTGCTAAGAAAAATAAGTGCTCTGGAAAAAATCACAGCTCAAATGAGAAGATCCATTCTTCTTCCGCTTCTTCTGTGAGATATCCAACAACTGCAGGTTGTTCTAATGCTCCAGTGCTCTAGGTTTCTAGTTTGGTCATTTGCTCCTTTCTTCAACAAATACTGAGCTTCTGCAACATGCTTGGCACTCGCTTGGCACCAAGATGGCTGAAAAGCAAGACCAGATGCAGTCTCTTCTCATTTTGGCTAACAGTCTTGTGGAGAGACAGAAATTGATTAAATCAAATTAAACAGTTGAAAATGTAAATGCGACTTAGAGAGTATGAACTGGTTGAATGATTCAGGCAAGAATTCCCAAAGGGGAGTGAAGGCTGAACTAAATGCCAGGGAGGAATAAGAATTAACCAGAGGAAAGGTAGAGGGAAGAACAACCCAGGGAATGGGCAGAGAAGAAAGATCCTGTGGAATAAAAGTGTGCAAGGCAGGTAAGAGCAACTAAAAGGTGTGGAGGAAGTTATTGGGTGGCTGGAGGCATAGGTGGAAGCCAGATCATGCAGGGCATTGTTGTCCATGTTTGGGAGTTTCAGCTTCATCCTACGAGCAATAGAAAATCACTGGAAGGATTTAATTGGTAGATTATATAATCATGTTTATATCCAAGAAAACATACTTTGGTTCCCTGTAGGGAACAGATTAAAGAGGAATTCATAGTGAATGATGGAAGAAATGCTAGGGGCTCTTTACTTAGTCTAGGTTCTCTAAGAAATAAAAAGGACTACGGTTGTGGTTGAGGAGATGAGAAAAAATAGAGAAGTTCAAGAGCTATTTAATGGGTACAATGGATAAAATTTGGTGATGGCTTGGGTATTGGAGGAGTGAGGCTAGGCATGGGTGAATAATGACAACACCTAAGTTTTTGGATTGTGCAATTGGATGAACATAGGTACTTCTCACAGAGATGGGAAACAGTAGAAAAGAATCAGATTGGAGGATAGAGGTGAAATCATAAATTTTTGTTTTGAGACATCAAACTAGAGATGATTTAGGGACATTTCAGTACAAATGTAGACTAGACATCTTGATGTAAGAGATTCTGCAAAAGTTGCCTTAGACTAGAGTCACCATTGCATAGGTTTTAACTGAGGCCCCTTGGCATGGATGAAATCGCCTAGGTAAAGTGTGTAGTACAACGGCCTAAGAATAGGCCTTTGGGAGTTGTAGAATTCTTATTGATCAGGTAAGGAAGAAAGAGCATGCAACTGAAAGACCCAGAATCAAGGATGAAAGAGGAAGGCGAAAACCAGGACAATTTATATCAAGGTCACGAAGGAGAGAGAGTGTTTTAAGAATGAGGGAGTGGTGCCAAATGCTGTTGAGATATCATGTGAGATGGAGACTGAAAAGTGCTTATTTGACTTAATGTCATGAAGGTAATTGGTGGACTTGACTCAGGGCTGTTTTGGTGATATGTTGGGGCAGTAGCCAGATGTGACTAAAATTGAGGCTTTGGTGAAGATGAATAAATAGTGATTACACATAAATATTTTGGCAAGTTGTCTGTAAGGGGGAGGAGAAAGATAGAATGAGACTGGAAGAGAACAAGGGAAACAGGGAGGTGTTTTGTTGTTTTGTTTTTGTGTTTTATAAATTGTAGAAACTTGAAAGGTTTAAATGCTATGGAACAGAGGGAACATTTAGAGATATACAATAGGGAGTTAGAACATTCCAGAAAAATAAAGCTCCTACTGCATGTTTTTTTCGTTTTGGCTCCTAGAATCTGAATGCCTATTTGCACAAATCTATGCATAGAGGAATGTCAGAATTATCTGTGAACTTCTTGGGTGTCCTTCAAAATAACCTTCATACAAGAAAAAGTATCTTTCTTTATTAAATGTCTCCACTAAAATTAGCAGAACCAAAAACAAAACAAAACAAAACACAAGGGGGAAATGACTTTGGGGAGTAAATACGGTGAGATAAAAAAAGGAAAGATAAAGTCCTCTAAACTTACTTTAACCTTCATAAACACCTTAAATATATAGTTTTGACATTTTTATGACTATAGTTTCATTATAAACTCTCGTCATAGTAACTTAAGTCTATAGAAACAAAGATGAATATTTATCTGTGGAATTCAAGCAACATCTGGTCACTTAAGCTGAAAGATCCGTTATTTTTTCTTCAATAGCATTTTTTTCTTCCAGTCAGTTTTACTTTCCAAAAGGATTTGTGGTGAGGGAAAAAAGGGAATTGAAAAGTAAATCTCTATCAAAAGATGTTCTTTCAACATTTAAAAAGTGAAACAGAAAAAGGATGAGGCAGAAAAGGCCCTTTTGAATAGTTAGTACCTGTTTAGGAATAGGGAAGTGGGATTAGGTAGAATTCTAGTTGTTCTTAAATTTTCTCATACTTCAGATACTACTTTTCATGCCAAAAATTTCTTTTTGCTTTCTGTTAAAACCTTCTTATCCTCTCCTCTACTTACGTAAATTTAGGTAAGCCAACCCTTCAGTTTTGTCATCTATAAAACAAAGACATTGGAAGAGATTATATTCAAGTTTTCTTCCTGATCCAATATTCCAGGATTCAGCAAACTTTAATCATTGCTTTTTGGCTATCACTCAATTGCTGTCCTCAGAATGCATCTTCTTGGATCCTTTAGTTATCTGTCAACAAAAATAAATTATTTGTCTTTATTTTTGAAATATTCCTCTTAAGCCCCACATGTGTGAATTGCTACAGAAAAGAGACAAATTTTTATTCATGTCTTTCCATACCTTCTAAATCAACCATTACAAAGAGTTTACCAGTCAGTGTTTCTTTTTTTAATTTAAAAATTGAAATGGCTAAAGAGGGCATTTTATATAATCTGTGTTTTAAAAGTATAATTTTAGTTTTCCAAGGTAGTAACACTAACAAATTGCAAAGTTAATGACACTAACAGTTACCCATAGAGTATTACAAAAATGGTATTAAATCCTTAATTTGTATGTCTGCTTACTGAAACATTGACTTCTTTGCACATTGTAACTGCAGTCATCATGATTCTAGTGTTGCTGAGTTGTGGTCTGTTTGTTTGACAGTCTTCTGGAATGCTTATTACCTAAACTCAGATGACGAGATCTTTTTCTTCAGAATATCTTGAGAGTATGTCACTGGCTAAAGCAAAAGGAAACCTGATTTACTTTAATACTACAACTTCATTTCTTGCAAGATCTCAGGAGTGACCATGGAATCCCACAACTCTAAGTCTTTATGAATTTTTTTAGTAGTGTGGATTTTTAAAAACAGGTTTAGGACTTCCAACTCAAAGCTTTTAGGTTTTTAAAAACAAGTTCTTTTAGCACCAACAAGATCTTCTACCTCTCCTTCCAACCATTACGTCATCTTGTGTACCTTTAGGACATTTCTTAAATGTGTCCTTACTTTGACCTGATTCTGCGGAAATTCTTATTTATGTCTTAATTGTTTCCTGTCATGGCTGTAGTAGTTCCTTCTTTATAGTCTTCCTACATCCTTGCTCTTTAAACTTCAGAGGGAGCTTAGAATGTTATGACGAGACTACAGATTCCTGCTGTTAGAAAGTCATGTGCTTTGTATTGAAGTAATGTTTATTGACCTAGTTTTTTATTTTAAAAAACTATACTATTTCTCTGTTGACTTGTTGTAATTGTTTGGTTAGAAAATGGATGAGATTAGCATTTCGAAGGAGTTGTACATCTAACAGATTCTATTGGAAAATTTATCTTCGACCATTTTAATTAGGTTTTTAGTGGGGAAAAATTATTCTGATGGCATAGTTTCCTTAGATTGATGGCAGTCTTTTATGTACGTTTCACTTACTTAACCTTAGACTGGGAGCATGAGAAAAGCTTGTGAAATACAATCACGTTTTTAAAAAATTCTCAAGACATTACAATACTTTTCACAGTTATAAGTATGGTAGAATTTGTAACATTTTAAACTGTATCTCCCAAAATATTTATACTGATACTCCAACCGTAGATACGCTTATGAAGTGGACAAGTGAACAGTTTTCCATCCCCATCCTCTAATTATCAAGTGCAGATATCTTCCCCGTGGAAATAGCAAAGATTTTGTTTTATTACATAATAACATTTAAGTAGAAATGACAATTTGGTATGCGTGTGTGAAATGAAAGTAACTGACTGTCATATACAATTTGGTACTTCTGAGCTTTATAGGAATTGCAGTTGAGTTTTTGTCATACCTTGTTATTAATAAAGGACAAAAAAGGAATACATGTATTCTATATCCTTCAAAAAATATTTAGGCAAAGTTACTTTTGTGAAACATTTTAACCATATGATCTTTTTGCGTATTTATTCAGGAAAGCAGGATTTTGCTATAGCGTATGGGCTCTTTCTCTGCCTCCCTCTCTTTATCACTGCTTCTCTCTACTGCTTATGTCTAACCCAGACCCGTGCTGCACAAAAGGTACTTCTCAAGGTTGTGAGAGCCACAGCATGTCAGCCTTGTGTCCTGCCTGAAATTGCTCCTGTATTGGTAGAGCCAATACTTGAGCCGATTCTGGTGCGGACAAAATATGTGCTCTAATCATTACCATTTGGTGCCATGTTCATAGTTATGGCATGGCTCATTATCCATTTATTGTTTTTTACATGGGGCTAAAAGGATCCTATCATTTTTATTCCTAGATAAAATATTTCCCATTGTGGAAGAGTCATTCTAGCTTTAGAAATTAAGAGCTGACTGTAGAGTGAATCCAAGCATGCACAAACTTGACACAATAATCATAGATAACTTTTCTTGAGAGCTTGTTACATATTAATTATAGTTGTAAGTTCTTTTATTTATTAACTCATTTAAAAGTACAATAACTCTACAAAGTAATTCTATTCTTACCCGCATTTCATAGATGAGGAAACTGTCACTAAGAGATTAAATGCCTGAACAACTAATAGACAAGAATGAGATTTCAAGCAGACTCTGACTCTAGAGCCTATACTCTTAAGCAGTAGTCTCTACTCCCTTCAATATGTAGGGGTTGATTTTCTCAGATTTTCATTCTATGTTTATGAGGCCCAACAGGAAAAGTTCTCGAGCAACAAATGCTGGACATGGTGGCACACATCCACTCAGGAGGCTGAGGTAGGAGGATCACTGGAGCCCAGGGGGTCAAGGCTGCAGTGAGCTGTGATCACACCACTGCACTGTAGCCTGGGCAACAGAGTAAGACCCTGTCAGTAAGACCCTGTCTCCCTCCCCTGACCCAAAAAAAAAATCACTTAAAACTCAGTAAATTGTCTTTGATTTTATTTTGTTTGTTATCTTTGATTTGATCCATTTCAAATCAAGCATCTCTCATGTATGATGGCGTTGCATCTTGCTTCTTTTACCTTTAAAAACTGGCTTGCTTCTTAGAAACTCAGCCTTTCTGAATTTTAAAATTAAATGTAATGCATTACAAAGTTTCATATTGATGTAATATTACGAATGCAAATATAAAATGCCCACTGTGTTTTGATTATGTTTAATTTATTTACTGTAGCTTAATGTAGGTGTTATGTGGAGAAAGTTAAATTAGTCTTGTTATGAAAAGCTTTCCATCCTCATTTCCTGTCTTATACATTTTTTTCTTAACATTTCATTAATGAAACCGTTGAGGTTTTTCTCAGTGATTGAAATCTGTAAATTTGACTTTGAAATAACTAACTCTCAAGAATTTGGGATTATAGTAGTAATTAGTAAGAGGGGTAATGCTTAAAGTTTTAGCTCTCTGTGTGTTGAAGATTATAATATTAAAAAAGCAGTTTTCTGTTAAATAAATTTCCTATTCAAACTAAGAACATTCAAAACCCGGAATATGAAGACTTTTATTATTTCAGTGTGATGATTTCCTGTCGAAGGTTACTTAGTCCTTGAAAAATAAAGGGTTACGTTTTGGCACTAACGAGTCAATATTTTCTGCCACTTATCTTCCCAGTAATTAATTGCATGTAGTATTTCAGAGCAACCTTAGCTGTTACACAGCCTACACAGTTCAATAGATGGGCTTCTCTGAACATGCAGAATAAATCTGACTGAGGAAAGCAAACTGGCATATTCACATGTGCACTCACACAAATACGAACACATTCATACATATACACGTATGTATATGGTCATATGTAGTAACGTACACACTTACAAATAAACATGCACATATTGACATGCACACATATGCTCATGGGTTCATGTACACATATTTGAAAGTAAGGTTAGTTCTGGCCAAAAGGCTCCTTTTGTATTACTTTGTTTTAGTGTTAAGATTCAAAAACTCCTTTAAAGTAAGCCTTCCAACATTATTTATAATTTATGAGGATGAGCCTTACATTCTTGTCTTTATTATCGCTTCCTTCATGTTTATGAACTTTATATCTTTACACTGGATTCTTTCTGCAAAATTCTTTTATGATAACACTTCCTTTTCCCTTGCAGTCTAAAAGATAAGAGCTAACAAATTGAGTGGTATAACTTTACTAATTTTCTAAAAAGTAAATTTTTTGAGAACTATTATGTTCAGAAAACAAGTGATGGGAATATTCTCTTTTTGAAATATGTAAGGTATGGAACTTTCTGTTCTACTTTCTGAAGGTAGAGAGACAGTTTTGCTTCATATTGAAATTTCTAAATAATTTTAAAAATAAGTGAAAGTCACACCAGCCTGGGCAATATAGTGAGACCCGTCTCTACAAAAAGTTTTAAAAAAAAACAGAAACAACCTGTAATCCCACTTTGAGAGGCTGAGGTGGGTGGATCACCTGAGGCCAGGAGTTTAAGACTAGCCTGGCCAACATGGTGAAACCCTGTCTTTACTAAAAATACTAAAAATTAGCCGGGTGTGGTGGTGTGTGCCTGTAATCCTAGCGACTCGGGAGGCTGAGGCACGAGAATCCCTTGAACCCAGGAGGCGGAAGTTGCAGTTAGCTGAGATCATACCACTGCACTCCAGCCTGGGTAACAGAGTGAGACTGTCTCAAAAAACAAACAAAAAAAAAAAAAGAAAAAAATAACTGAACGTGGTGGTGCATGCCTGTAGGCCTGACTATTCCAGAGGCTGAGGTGGGAGAATCACTTGAGCCCAGAAGGTTGAGGCTGCAGGGAGCAATGATCATGCTACTGTACTGCAGCTTGGGCAACAGAGCAAGACCCTGATTTCAAAACAATTCTTAAAACTCAGCAAATTATTTTTGATTTGTTTTTGTTATTGTTTTGTTGTAGACTATTAAAAGTCTGAATGGATTTTCACCCTTAATATAGAATTTTCTTTTGTGGCAATAAACCTACAGTTGTATTTCATATTATATTTTGATATTTGCAATTTGAGAAACTACATGGGCTAAGGGAATCCTTCAAAGTGTATTCTACTTCCTTTTCTCCTCAGGCATCTGAGTGATACGAGGTGGTTAACTGTTCTATTTTCTTGGTGGCTCAATATTTCTTTCTTTGACTATTAATAATATGATGGCATCCAACATGGATCTTTGGGCAACTCTTACAAGATGAGTCAAAAAGTATTCAGAAGGGAAATAGCAATAGGGAGTATGTAATGGATTAGCTGCTTGGAATGGAGAGCTATTAATTTATACCAGACTACTTCTTCAAGGTTACTTTCCCCACCCTCGTTTGTGATCTAGAGCCAAAGGATCCAAATTGGTAATTACCTTTTGTCAAATTATATTTCAACTTACCTAATGATAGTATTTGGTATAATACTTTTCTCCCAAATGACATATAAGCACTTTATTAACATCTCTTTCATTCCTAACATATGTCTAAGAATGAGAAAGAGGCCAATGATTTTCCTTCACCATAGTAAAAACCCCATTTTACAGACAGGGCTGGAGACTAAGGTCATTTTCTGAAAAACAGATTTTGGCAGTTTTCCCCAAGAATTTTAACTTTGAAGTAACTCTCTTTTAATAATGCTTTATTAGTAGGAATCTGTG
Organism: Cacajao melanocephalus; assembly: GCA_963573385.1. Lineage (NCBI taxonomy): Eukaryota > Metazoa > Chordata > Mammalia > Primates > Pitheciidae > Cacajao > Cacajao melanocephalus. Next base: position 1,475 of record CAUYLG010005446.1, on the reverse strand, counting down.
AGATAATTTTGTAATTAATAAAATATGTTTTCTTTGTCTCCATTCCATTGACAATAAATTTGTATACACACATGCACACACACAACATACGTATGATTTATATACTCTCTGTATATATCACTAGAAATTCCTAGGGATTATATATACGGTAACATAATATATGCACATGTATATACATGTGATTTTATATATATATATATATGTCACTAGAAATCTCTAGGCATAAGATCATATATATACAATGAATATTTCTGAAATTCCTACTATGCATTTTGTATTCTGTAAAGTGACGAAGACAGGAAAACAATGTTGATAACAAGGTGATCCTTGCCCTTGTACAGTGGTACTTCTGGACATAATAAGCAGTATCTTAACATACTTTTTGATATATAGACATGATATAGTATGATGTAGCATACTTTTTGATATATGGCATTAGTCAAGAAGGGAGATACTTTAAAAGTATTTAGATCTGATCTACACTTAACAGATTTAGTGAATTATTCTGTCACTACTACCACTCTGAAAGGCTTAAGATACTTTTTGAAACAATTCAAATTCCCATCACTACCTGTGGAAACTCCAAAATGTTTGTTGCAGGGTTTAGGTTATCCTTTTAGTATTATTTTTCTTTTGGGTATCAATATTTATTCTGCATTCTGGGATGTCTTTGGTGCTACTTATTAGTCTATTTTAGTGGGACGATTAAAGGTGAGAAATAAACACTTGAAGAGGTAAACTGATCATTGCCACTCTTCTCAGGAATTATTGGTAACTAACTGCAAAGTAATCTTTTAAACTTTGGTTATTTTCCTACAAAACAGGAGAGAGTCAAACTTATTTGAGCCTTCATCACACTATTTAGTGGAATGAGGAGGAGACATATTCTGCAATTAAATTATCCAATCTAGTCTCTTTCATCTGTCATTTTTTCCATTGATCAGTGAGTTCTTATCTTTAATAGGGCAAATGTGTTATAGCTAATTTTAGTTTTCCTTAACGATTGGGACAATTTTGCATTTTGCATACAGACTCTGGGAAGAGATTGAAATGAAGCTTGTCAAATATAATCAATGAATATTTTAAGTTTAAAAGGAAAAAAATATTCTACCTAATAAAAGGATTCACAGATATCACATTAATAACTGAAAGTGAAGGCTAGGTGTGGTGTCTCATGCACTTTGGGAGGCTGAGGTGGCAGATCATGAGGTCAGGAGATCGAGACCATCCTGGCTGGCTAACACTGTGAAACTACGTCTCTACTAAAAATAGAAAAAATTAGCTGGGCATGGTGGCACATGCCTGTAGTTTCAGCTGCTCAGGAGGTTGAGGCAGGAGAATCGCTTGAACCGGAGAGCTGGAGGTCGCAGTAAGCCGAGATTGCACACTGCACTCCAGCCTGGGTGACAGAGCGAGACTCCGTCTCACAAAAAAAAAAAAAAAAAAAAAAAAATTTAAAAACATAAAAAAAAAAA
>CAUYLG010005445.1:0-15145 GCA_963573385.1 Cacajao melanocephalus | reverse complement strand
GATTGTGCCACTGCACTCCAGCCTGGTGACAGAGCAAGACTCTGTCTCAAAAAAAAAAAGAAACTGGGTCTTACCATGTTGCCCAGGCTGGTCCTGAACTCCTAGGCTTGAGCTGTTCTCCAGCCTTAGCCTCCCAAAGTCCTGGGATTAGAGGTGTGAGTCACTGTGCCCAGACCTTCTCATCTCTTAAAGAGGACTGGGCCAAGGATCTGTTGAGAAGACTAATAGATGTGCTGTAGGTCCTTAAGCCAGGGACCCCTGAAGGCCAGACAGCCATGGCACAGAGTTGTCCTGGCCTACTTAGGGCTTCTCTTTAGTCACTTTCCAGTCCAGGCTTGGGACAGGACAGATGACAGTCCCTCTAGGGTGGTAAGGGCATCAGTGGGAGGCAGGAAGCCCCAGGGAGTGGCACTACCACTACCAAGGTCTACAGTCCTCGAGGTACCAGGCAGGAGTCAGCTTTCCAGAAAGATGCTCATTGGTAAATGGTGCTTAGTACTCAGGACAGCACACCCAGCTTCAGGCCTGGATTCTCGTCTGGCTCACAGCTCCATGGCAGTGTGGCTTTGGTCAAGTCTCCCAACCTTTCTGCATCTCATCTAGAAAGTAAGTGGGCCAGGCATGGTGGCTCATGCATGTAATGCCAGCACTTTTGGGCTAAGGAGGGAGAATTGCTTAAGCCCAGGAGTTCAAAATCAGCCTGGGCAACCTAGGGAGACCCTGTCTCTTAAAAACAAAAAAATTAAAATTAAAAAATAAAAAATTGACCAGGTAGTGACTCACGCCTGTAATCCCAGCACTTTGGGAGGCCAAGGCAGGCAGATCATGAGGTTGGGAGTTAAAAACCAGCCTGACCAATATGGTGAAACCCCGTCTCTTCTAAAAATAAGAAAAATTAGCCGGGCATGGTGGTGTGCGCCTGTAGTCCCAGCTACTCAGGAGGCTGAAGCAGGAGAATCGCTTGAACCCGGGAGGCAGAGACTGCAGTGAGCCGAGATCACGCCACTGCACTCCAGCCTGGGCAACAGAGCGAGACTACATCTTTAAAAAAATAAAAAAATAAAAATAAATTTAAAATGAAATAAGTGATTGCAGACATTGCAGAAGGTTGCTAGAAGGTTTACGGGAGATCTAGTCTGGTATAGGATAGATCCCTGGCAAAGTTGCTGTCCTTCTCCCCATCCCTCATCCCCTCGACCTGTCACTGGGTCCCATCTCTGCCATATTACTGTCTCTTCCTCCCTTGCCTGGCTCCCACCCCTAGGCCATTGCTGCAACTCCTCTTCCCAGCCTCCCCCTCACTCCCTCAGTGCCCTGGAGCCTCTTTTCTACAATACAACACAAATCTGAACTGGTCCTTTCACTATTTCAAACTCTGCTGTGCCATGCCCTGCCCTCAAGAGACAGCCCCAGCTGTACCGCCTGGCACTTGTGGCCTCCCAGGATCTAAGGGCTGTCCTCTCTAGCCCCATCTTCTTCTGTTTGGATGGCAGCTGGCCCCTCCAGGCCTTTGCTGTGGCCATAGATGTTTTCCACACCCTATCTCTGCAGACCCACCCGCAACTACCCTTCCCTCTCTCTTTTTTTTTTGAGACAGTCTCACTCTGCCACACAGGCTGGAGTGCAGTGGTGTGATCTCACTGCAACCTCTACCTCCCGGGTTCAAGTGATTCTCCCGCGTTAGCCTCCTGAGTAGCTGGGATTAGAGGCGTGTACCACCACACTTAGCTAATTTTTGTATTTTTAGTAAAGACGGGTTTCACCATGTTGGCCAGGCTGGTCTCGAACTCCTGACCTCAGGTGATCTGCCCGCCTCAGCTTCCCGAATTGCTGGGATTACAGGTGTGAGCCCCACACCTGGCCTAACTACTCTTCTCCAACCTCCAACCCAGCCCAGACCAGTGGTTCCCCTCATGTCTGTGGGCACCCGGCCTGGCACGTGGGATCCCACCTGTACCTCCTCCACTGACATGAGCCTGCTATGTCCACATCACAAGGACCACCAAGATGGCCAGCCCAAGAAACTCATCTTACTCTCCGCCCTGCCACATGCCTCAAATTCTACCCCTCTAGGTACACAGGGAAAGGGCACACAAGACACAGCTGAGCACAGGTTTATTGTGGTACCAGAGGTGAAAGGGGGCCGGTGTGGCCAGCACCAGTGTGCTGTGGTGGTGAAGGGAGTGGGGTGGAAGGATAAGGAGGGGTGAGGCAGGGCCCAGGGAACCCCAGGCTCGGGCCAGGAGCCAGGGTTAAGGCAACCATTGCTGGCCCTACCCAGAAATGCCGGGCCATGACTGTAGGCCCCTCAGGCTAGGGGCAGCCATGGCATCCGTGGGCAGGAGGGGCTCACACGTGGGAGAAGGCGTGGCTCTTGCAGAGGGGCTTGTCCTTCTTGGAGTAGAAGGTCTTTCCTTCCAGGTTAATCTGACATATCTGAGGGCAGAAAAGGCCCAGTCACATGGGCTTGGGGGCAGCAGGAGAAGCCCCTTCCCAACTTTTCCTGCATCCCCCAGGCAAAGAACAGAGGGCTGGTAGGCTTGGGGCTGAGTCTGAGGGGCAGAGCTCTCACCGCACAGACGAAGCATGTGTCATGCCAGCTGAAGCCCAGTGCCTCCAGGAAGCGGTCCCCGGCGTCGATCTTGAAGTCACAGCCACGGCATTTCGTGCCAAACATCTTCTCATAGTCTAGGAGTAGGGGCAGAGAGGAAGGGGACCTGGATTCGTGCCTGCCCCATGTGCCACCCCTCCTCACCCTCACTGGCCAGCGGGTACCTCGCTCGCAGTAGGGCGCGCCCTCCTCCATGTAGAAGGCCCTGTTCCGGATGGGCGTCTTGCAGGCAGCGCAGGTGAAGCAGTGGACATGCCAGGTCATCTTCAGGGCATGCATGATCTCCTGGAAGGAGGTGGCAGTCACTTGGCAGGCTCGGTCCCCTCCCACCCTACCCTGGGTCATGGAACACAGGACGGCTGGCCTTGGGCCCTGTTCCTTCTCATAGAAAACACTACATCTAACCGTTCAGGACTCCCATGCCTCCATGTCCAACTCCAAGGTCTCTGAGTGGACGTCCATTGCGTCTTCAGACTTGCCATGTCCAACACGCAGTTCCTGATCCCCTCACGCCAAACCTCTCGTCCCACAGCCATCCCCATCACACCACTGGGAACTCCATTCTCCCATCTGCTGCCAAACACACACTCCTCTCACACCTCACACCTGGTCCACCAGGAAATCCAGTGCGGCACACCCCCAAGGCACATCCAGATTCTGAGTGCTTCTCAGCCTCCCTGATGCAAGGTGTGAGCCACGACCATCTCTGGCCCCTGGGACCACACAAAACCGGCCTGCAAACTCCATCCTCTGATCCCAGCTGCCACAGCAGGCCCCTGCAACCCACGCCAGCCCACGTCCCCCGGATGAAACACTGTACTGCTTCTCATTTCTCCCAGTAAGAGCCAAGCCCCATGCAGAGGTTGGAGGCCCGCAGGTCTAACCTCATTCTTGCCCATCTCCCCCACTGCTGTCCCCTGCATTCTCGCCTTGCCTCTGCATGATGGCCTTTTGCCTGAAATTGGCACATCAGGCACACTCCTGTCCTGGGCTTGACACTGGCTGTCCCCCCTGCCTGGACTACCGCCCTGGATATCTCAAGGCTTACCCCTCGCCCCCCTCAAGTTTCCACTCGAATGTCATCTTGTCCACGAGGCCCACTCTGACCACACCAGTAGCAGCCGCCCCCTTCCCTACACCACGCCCCAGCACTTCTTGCTCTGCTCTTTCCTGTTTTCTGTAATGTGATCTAACATTACTTCCAGGCAACCTACTTACTGCGCTTATTGCTTACTGTCTGCCTCTCCCCTCTTCCAGCCAAAATGTAAGGCCCAGGAGGGCATAAAGCACAAACTGTCTTGTTTGCTGATCTATCCCCACAGTGCCTGGTCCTTTGTGGGTGAGTTGACCGGGCGCCGAGGGAGGTGGGAGGGGACAGAGCCACAAGGGGCTGAGCTCTCCTTGGGCTGGGATGTTCATCCCCAGGACCCTAGGGGCCAGCCAGGGCCAGCAGTATTCACATTTGGAGCAGGCAGAGAGCAGCATGGGGCCTCAAGGTGGTATGAGGGTCAGAGATCTGTGGGTTTGGCCAGACCTTGACCTTCTCAAGTCTTGGTTTCTTCCCTTGTGAACTGGGAACCCACTCCCAGCCTTCTGAGGCTACTGTGAGAAGGGCCCTGAGTTTAAATCCAGGGATTCTAGATCCAATCCCTGCAAGGACCAGGTGGGGACTGTGTCACATGGAGGAGCATCTCTTCTTCCCCTGGGAGTGGCACTACTGGTTCATTCAGGAATGCCTGGCTGGCTCAGGCTGAAATCTAGGTGTTAAAGTGAAATCTACTGGGCGCAGTGGCTCATATCTGTAATTCTAGTGCTTTGGGAGGCCAAGGTGGGAGGACTGCTTGAGGCCAGGAGTTCAAGACCAGCCTGGCCAACATAGTGAAACACCATCTCTACAAAAAATAAAATAAAATAAAAAAATCTGCTGAGCATTCTGGTGGGAACCTCTAGTCCCAGCTACTTGGGAGACTGAGCTGGGAGGATCCTCTGAGCCCAGGAGATCAAGGCTGCAGTGAGCAGTGATCATGCCACTGCACTCAGCAGTGATCATGCCACTGCACTCCAGTCTGGCAACAGAGCAAGACCCTATTTCTATACATAAATAAATGAAAAGCAGGAGATTTCACTTTCACTCTGCCTCCCAAGTAGCTAGGACCACAGGTGTATGCCACCACACTTGGCTAATTTTCTAATTTTTTTGTAGGGACAGGGGTCTTGCTATGTTGCCCAGGCTGGTTTTGAACTCCTGGGCTCAAGCAGTCCTCCCACCTTGACCTCCCAAAGTGCTGGGGTCACAGGCATGAGCAGCTGCATCAGGCAAATCTTCTGATTTTAAATTGTTGGCTACTGATTGTAAAATGAAATGGAACAGTGTGAGCCAAGCAAGACGTAAGTGTGGGTGACACGTAGCCTTCGGATGGTGTGTTTCTGCCCTCCACCACACCTGTATCCCATCCCATGTCTACCTCACAACCGTGCTGGCCCCAGCATAGTACCACCTTTCTCTTTAGTGAGGCCCAGAGAGAGCAACTACCGCTGCTCACACAACCAGTAGATGGCAGAAACAGGTTTTTGTGCCCATGTCTGGCTGGCTCTTCTTACTTTCTGGTGTTGCCTGTTTTATAGAAGGAGACAAGGTCACAGTGAAGGAACTTGGGCTTCAAGCTGGAGGGAGAGGGGGCGCTGACAGGGGTGTGGGCTGGTACGGCAGGTGCCCAGGGCTGGGAGGCAGATTTCTCTTTTTTTTTTTTTTTGAGACAAGAGTCTCTATAGCTGGAGTACAGTGGCACGATCTCGGCTCACTGCAACCTCCGCCTCCTAGGATCAAGCGATTCTCCTGCCTCAGCCTCCCAAGTAGCTGGTACTACAAGTGCGCCAGCACACCCAGCTAATTTTTGTATTTTTAGTAGAGACAGGGTTTCACCATGTTGGCCAGGCTGGTCTAGAACTCCTGACCTCAGGTGATCTGCCCACCTTAGCCTCCCAAAGTGCTGGGATTACAGGCATCAGCTACCGCGTCTGGCCTGGGATGCAGATTTCTGCTGGTATACAGAAGAACCTGTGGCCCAGTTATCAATGTCTCTTTCACCTGCTAAGATGGTTAGATGTTTCCTACATCTGTCTGCCTCTGCCATCTGTACTGTGCTGGCCCAGGGCCCAGCAGCCTCCAGTCCCCTGTCTTAGCTCCATCTTCCACCTGCCCCAGAGGAAGAGTTCAGAGGCACATCTGACCTCACCAGCCCCCAGCTCCAAGCTCTGAACATGGCCATCACCCAGCTCTCCCCTCATGTCATACTCTTCCCAGGCGTGACCTGGTGACACAAGCTATTTCCTCTACTTGGATCCCTCTCCCAGTGAATTCTTACTCATGTTTAAGTCCCACTTAAAGGCCACTTCCATCCACTTACTCATGTTTGCTGGCCACTTTCTGTATGCAGGGCTCGGTGCTGGGTGCAAACAGCCCTGCTCTCAACCCATGAAGTTCACACCTGGGGAAGCGAGATGGGCAGAGGGAAAGGACTAGCGTGTAGTGAGCAAATGGTGGGGGGCCTGGCATGGCGGGGAGGGGGTGTCAGGGAAGGTGTTCCTGAGGAAGTGATATTTGAGTTCCAGAAGAAAAGAAAGGAGGGCCAGGCATGGTGGCTCACACCTGTAATCCCAGCTCTTTAGGAGGCCAAGATGGGTAGATCACGAGGTCAGGAGTTTGAGACCAGCCTGACTAATATGGTGAAACCCCGTCTCTACTAAAAATACAAAAATTAGCCAGGTGTGGTGGTGGGCACCTAATAGTCCCAGCTACTCGGGAGGCTGAGGCAGGAGAATCCCTGGAGCCCAGGAGGCGGAGGTTGCAGTGAGCAGAGATTGTGCCACTACACTCCAACCTGGGTGATAGAGCAAGACTCTGTCTCAAAACAAAAACAAAAAAAAAAAAAAAGAAAGGAATGAGGTAAAGAGCATGCTAAAGGAGCACCTCTCATCCCAGCTATCCCAGCTGCCACAGTGGGCTCCTGCAACGCAAGCCGGGCCATTTCCCCCTGCATGAAACCCTGTACTGCTTCCCATTTCTCTGAGTAAGAGCCAAGCCCCATGCAAAGCCCGGAGGCAGAGGACAGCCTGGGCACAGGCTGTGTGCAGTGGAGGGAATGGAGCTCACTGGCCAAATGGAGACACCTGTGCAGCTGGAGCACAAGTGAGGGGGGCTGGTGGGGAGTGATGAGACTTGAGAGCACGGGACCCCCAGGTGATCCCGACTGGGTGGGTCCCCTCTGATGTATCCCCCAACCCCTGGAACTCTCCTCCAACTCTGCTGCAACAATCTGATCCCCCATGTTGCCTTCCCCATGCTCCAGCCTGGGAAGACACAGTTCCGAGCAACAAAGGGCAGAGAATGTTTCCAAGAACTACTGGGTGGTAAGCAGCCCACTACAGCACCTGTCAGGTTAATGAAGTCGGATCTCTGCCCTGGGGAGGATAAGATGGGGGCTCCCTAGGGTCTGTCAGGTCCCCCACAATTTGCTCACTACACTCTAGTCCTTTCCTTTTGTCCCGCCTCACTTCTCCAAGAGTCAACTCCATGGGCTGAGAACAGCACCTGCATCAAGCACCTTGCCCCAGGGTGGACCTATGCTAATAGTCCCAGCCAATGAGACCAAGACAGAAGCATGTGCCTGGCTGGGGGCAGCAGAGTTTGCCACCCAAGGCTCACTCCAGGACCCAGGAGCCAGCTGGGCCCTCTAAGCCTCGTGTCCTCATTATGGCATGGGCAATAGATACCCCGTCCTGTACATAGGGTGCAGGTGTAACTTGAGCAGGGCAGTCAGCCAACAGTAGGGCCTTGATCTGAGGAAGCAAAATCCTACGCCCAGCTCAGGAAGGTTCCGGGATTCAGCCCATTCCTCCAGAACTGTCCATCAGAGTGTGGACTAGGCTGGCGGGGAAATGACTGAGGTCCTGGGCAAAATTTCCTCATCTATAAGATGGGAATACCCAAACTGAAACCGACTTCAGTTCGGGCCATCTTACAGGAGATGTGTGTTTTGTGTTTGTGAAGCTGGAGGCCTATAGAGTAAGTACCCCACAAATATGATCAACCATTATAACGACAAAATGATCTGCCCACCTTGGCCTCCCAAAGTGCTGGTATTACAAGTGTGAGGCACCGTACCCGGCCATTCTCCCCTTCTTGCCTACTGATGGAAGCCCCATTTTTTGTTGGACACATGGCTGCCCAAAATAAAGATCGTATTTCCCAGCCTCCCTTGCCACTGGGTATGGTCATGTGACTGAGTTCTGACCAATAGGATGGAAGCAGAGGGTCAGGCGGCAGTATCCTCTAAGGATGGACGCCATGGGACTCTGTCCCTTTTCTTCTTCCAACTTCCTGCTGGCTAGAAGGTGGGCATTTTGGCAGAGGCTAAGCATCATCTTGCACTATAAGTGGTAAGTAAGCAGATGCTGCGAACAGTCAAACAACGATGGGGAGCCTGGGTCCACCGTAGCAGTCCCAGACAGCCCACCTCTGGATGTTTTTAGGTGAGGAATAAACCACCAATATTTTGAGGTTTCTACCATGTGTGGTCAAGGTAACCCTCACTAATATGAAAATCTCCATCACAGAACTCTCTGGCTACCCCTGGCAGCCCTGGCTCTGGATCCAGAAATAAGGAGGAAGCATGAGATGGGGCAGCTTCAGCATGCGGTTGGCCCTTCACCAGGGCAGGGAGAGCCCAAAGTGGGAGTCAGGAGGGCTTCTCCTGGCTTGGTCCTCATGCTCTTTGGAGCCTTGGGCAGTTTCTGAGCAGGAACGTGGTCACTTGTTAAGAGTGTTCTGGCTAACCCAAGACAAGGCCAATACAGCAGCCCATTCATTAGGCTGGTAAGGACCCAGAGGGCTCACTCGGGGAGAGACCTGGCCTGAGGGTTGCCTAGCAGCCCCTACTTCCCACTAACAGGCTTGCACCACCTCCCCACCAGCCAGCCCTACTCACGCCTGTAATCTTCTTCTTGCACTTGGCGCAGCTGGGTGCATAGCGCACGTCATAGCACGGTGGGCAGAAGATGGAGCCCTTCTCCTCGAAGAAGCCACCCTCTTCCAGGACCTTCCCACACTGGCTACACACAAACTCCTCGGGGTGGTATGCATGACCCAGCGCCACCAGGTAGCGGCCCCTGCAGGGAGGTGAGGGTAGTGAGAGGGAGCGCATGCAGAGGAGGTGGCGGTCTGGCCCTCCTCGGGTTGACTGACCCCCCCCCCCACCGGGAAGCCTTGGGAGGGAGAGTTCATTCTCCTCATTTTCCACAGAGGGTAGAAAACGGGCTTGGGAAGCGATCATGACAGCCATGAAGCTTGCGGGGCTGGGGAAAGCGGCTCTAAAGGGGTACCCAGGGACCCCAAAGGACACTGAACTGCTGGTGACAGGAGAGGCAGTTTCAGAGCAGGGAGGACCCCAGGAAGGAGGGCTGATGACTGGAGCCTCATGAAAGCTGAGGACCCCTGGGCAGACCCTGGAGCCACCCTGCTCTGCTGGCCTGTTCTACCTGGCAAGAGCTGATAGAGTTGGCCGCGGGCACAGTGGCTCACACCTGTAATCCCAGCACTTTGGGAGGCTGAGGCAGGCCTGAGATCATCTGAGGTCAGGAGTTCGAGACCAGCCTGGCCAACATGGTAAAACCCTGTCTCCACTAAAAATATAAAAATTAGCTGGGCATGGTGATCCCAGCTACTTGGGAGACTGAGGCAGGAGAATTGCTTGTACCTGGGAGGCCGAGGTTGCAGTGAGCCGACATTGCACCACTGCACTCCAGCCTGGGTGACAGAGTGAGACTCCATCTCAAAAAAAAAAAAAAAGAAAAAGCAAAAAGAACTGACAGAGTTAAGAGCAGACCAGGGCTGAGGACTAAGAAGGTGCTAGAATCCAGCACACTGATGCTAGGGGGCTGATTGATGCTGCTTGGCCCCACTGGGCAGTGCACAGAGGGAGGGGCTCAGGCCTGCATGCTCTGAGAGCGGAGGGAGACAGAGAGCAGGAGGGAGGAGCAGAGACGCTGGGAGGGGGCAAGCCCCTCTTTGCCCAGAGAGTAGTAAGGGTAGGGGTGCGGCTTCAGACTATGGTTGGCGCTTCCGCCATTTTGCCAGAGCAGACTCTGCTAGTGGTTGAGGTCGATGGGTGGGGTGGGTAGCATAGGATTAAGAATCTGAGACCCCAGGTCGGGTCCCTACTCCCACTCCAGCTGGGAACTGAATCCTTATTCTATTCCCCCCAGTCACAGCTGAGGCAAGATGGGTGGGCATACAAGTGAGGCCAGGCTGCGGGACAGGAAAGCCAGGGTAGGACGGGCACAGGCCACCCACCGAATGACCTTGTGGCACTGGTGACACACAGGAGTCTTGCCGTTGTTGCCGCCCCCTCCCGGGCCTGCTCCCGCGGCCGCCTGCACGATGGAGGTGCGGTTCTGCAGCGGTGTGGGCGTGGCCGGCTGGCTGTGCCGGGTCAGCACCGTGCTCGTTTTGTCTGGGGCATAGCGCTCGGCAAATGCAGGGTCCACGGCCCAGGGTGGGCGGCTGGTGGGGCTGGGGGTGGTAGGGCCTGCTGGGGCCAGGGAAAGCGGCTCTAAAGGGGTACCCGGGGACCCCAAAGGACAGGGGGTGGAGCCCCAGGCAGCTTAGAGAAGCCCACTACCCCATGCCCCTGGCCCCTACCCACCCTTGCCCAGGCCCAAGCCCACTCCCTCTTACCAGGCCAGGGCTCCTGGGGTGAAGATGAGGCTGGGACTGGGGCTTCTGTCCTGGGCACCTGGCTGTAAGATCTGCCATTCAAGGCCCTGCCTGGCTGAGGGTCCTGGCATGGCCCCACCCCCCAACCTGTGTCCTGCTGGTCCCATGTGAGATGCCTAGGGGTGTGAAAACTGCTGAGTTGGATTCTGGGTCCCACTGGTGTAGGGATGGGAAGGGCAGCTTCTCCTAGCAACATCCAGGTAGCTGGACCCCAGTTAGTCCAGTTAGCTGGGAGATGGAGCAGGACTCCTGCTTCTGAGGCAGCTCGTGGGGCTCCCCTTATGCCAGGAAGCCATCTCTGATGGCAGGGCAGGGCCCCTTTGCCAGGTACCCCCCTCCCACTGAAGACAAGAATGGCAGGGCCCAAACCGAGTCTGAACCATGAAACACCCCCACACCCCAAATGCAAACCAGGTTCACAAAGATAGAAGACAGAGGCAGAGCAAGCAGGACTGAGAATGTTTATTTCCATGCCCAAGGCAGCACAGACCTGGCAGACAGCAGTACCATAGGGCAAAGAGGGAAGGCAGTGTCAGATGAAGCCAGGCTCTGCACCAGGTGGGTGGCCAGGGCCAGGCCAGCAGGAGACTCAGGCCAGGGACAGGAAGGAGGGGGTGAGGTAGGCAGAAGCTGGAGACACTAAGGGGGTGCCCTGGGCAGGAGGAACAGAAAGAGGGAGGCAGAGAGGGCAGCCGGCTGGAAAGGGCCAGGCTATGACTGCACGTTGAGCGCGTGGGCAGAGCGCTGGTGGTGCCAGTCCCGGAGGCGGGTGTAGCGTGGGCTCTGCAGCTCCAGGACATACTTTTCCCTGAGGGGCAGAGAGAGAGGAAGGAAGAAGTGGAAGGAAGGAGAGATGGAAGGGACATAGGGAGGGAGGAGGGAAGGAAGGAAGGAGGGAAGGAAGGAGGGAGGGAAGGGAGGAAGGAGAATGGAAAGCCCCAGCTGGGAGCCTCAGGAGTAGACATAGGGCAGTAGCTGGAATGGAAGAGGCGGGAGGTGGGAGAGGGGCTAGTGCCCATCCTTGTACCTTGATTTCTTCAGGTGCTCCTCATCCGGGTCTTGCACTGAGAGGGCAGAGGCAGGCATTGACCAAGAGAGAAAGAAGGTCAGGGCTCACGCCTGGGCTGGGAGCCAGGAGAGTCCACCCTGCCCTAGGCTGGCACTTACTGAACTCGGTGCCTGTGAGGTGGGCAAGGATGCGGAAGGAACGCGACTGGCCTGTCCCAGGCCGTGGCCGCCAGTCCTCGGTGTTCTCCATCAGCCGCTGCTTGCTGGCATCTGGGACCAGCGGTCGGAGCGGCTGTCTGTGGGGAGGGTGTGGCTCAGAACCCCACGCTGGGGGTGGGCAGTGGGGGCAGCCCCTCCCAGGATTTGGTGCATGTGGGCTACAGTGATGGGAGGGAGTGGGTAAGGGCGAGGGCAGAAGCCCTGCTGGGCGGGTGGGTGAGAGGACAGGAGGGCAAAGTGGAGAAGAGGGCAGCCAGGGTGGGGAGGGGCCACCGCCCAGAGTGCCAAAAGGAAGAAGAGAGGGACAGGCAGAGGGGGCTCACTGACTTGTCAGGGGTCTGCACCTGTGAAGGAAATAGATAGATAGACAGATAAAGGAACAAAAGGACAGACACAGGAGAGGAAGAAAGATGGGGAGGGGTCAGAGCAGCCGGGGACCAGGCGGCACTGAGTGTCTAGGGCTCAACCGGCCCGACACCACGACCCAACCCCAAGCCGCCAGCGGGGGCCGTGGCCTCATTCAGAGACCCCTCCCCAGGGCGGTGCCCTGCAGGGCGCCACAGCCTCGGGAGGGGCTCTGTGCCTGCAGCCACACCCAGGCCACCAGGGGTCGCTGCCGCACGGTTCCGCCGGGCTGGGGCGCAGCACAGACTGAGCAGCAGCGGGCAGCGGGCGTGGGCGTGGGGCCACAGGGGGCCTGACGGCGTGGGCGTGGGAGGGCAGGGGTGACATACCCATTCTGCTGCGGGACGCTGTCAGCGGGCGAGGGCGCCCCGAAGGGCCGGGCCGTCTTGTTGAGGGAGACGCTGGGTGCAAAGGTGTACCGCGGGGGGTCCGCGGCAGGGGCCTGAGCAGAGACAGAGCCGGGCAGGGCGGGCGGGCGGGCAGGGGCTTGGGTGGGAGTGGGGCGCCCGCACCAGAAGACAGTGGCAGCTCCATCCCCCCACCACCACCCCCGACATCTTGCAGGACACTAAGGGGAGACGACAACTCAGGTTTCAAGGGGCCCATTTGGGAGTGGTGATTTCAGTCCACGCAGGACCAAGGGCTGATCAAGTGCGGGAGAGCACGCAGCACCGGCGGCGGGAGGCAGGCAGGCGGGCGGACAGACAGGCGGACATGCATAGTGCCCAGACCGTGCGGCAGCCCCCTGGCTCAACTCCAGGGCCCTAGACCCGCCCTAGCTCCAGTTTCTGCCTTCCACTTCCAGCCAGGGATTGGGGTACCGAGGCTGTGCCAGGAGGGCGAGCAGGCCCAGCTGTCGAAGCCCACCCCGCCCGCTGCCCAGATGTCCCGGCCCGCCTCGTACCTTCTGGGCTTTGCTCTCAACCGGTTGGGCCCTGAAGGAAAAGGAAAGTGTGACAGCGGGCTGGGCCCTCGGGCATCCCCACTGCCAGCGCCGGTGCACCCATCCACGCCCATGCGCACACCTGCTGAGGCCCAGGCTGAGGCGCTCCCCGCAGGCCCGGATCTTGTTCTGAGCTTCGATGTGTGTGAGGCTCCCTGCGTTCTCGCCATCGATGCTCAGCACCCAGTCACCAACAGCCACTCCAGCCTGTGCTGCTTTGCCTCCAGGAGTGAGCTATGGAGAAAAGCAAAGTGACCGAGGCCCTTAGACCCTGCAGACCCAAGCCAGGTGGTAACGCTGCTCCACCTGAAGCTGCCCCACTTCTAGAGCCCAGAGAGCTCTTCATTCAACATGGTTCTAGGCAGCTGCTGGACACTAAACCTGAGCTTCACAATTTCCCGTCACACTGCTGATTTATTTACTCTGCACCACGACCTTCCCCCACAGTCCAGAAATTCTGTGATATCCACAAACAGCCATGCTCAGGCTACAGCCCAGGTGTTTTAGGAGGACCACCTGCTTTTGAGGCAGGTGCTGGCTGCCTGCCCAGGCTGCTACACTACCAGATATACCCTCTGGCCCATGTAAGGGGCAGCTTCTTCCCTGCCACCGCTGGGGGCTCTTATGGACGTCTTACCCCCCAGCACCCTGTCTGGGTGCCATCTGCAGGGGTCCGCTGGGAATAGGAACAGGCCCTGTTATCTCCAGGTTCCCTGTGAACACTGCCTGAATGGGGCCTAAGGTGACAGCTGGGGCTTCACAGGCCATACATGAGTGTCACTCCTAAGCCTTCAACTGCCAACTCTCCTGACTCCAATCCTTCAGGCTCTGAGCTGGGAATCCCTGGTTCCAGTGGCAACAAGGGGTGACAGTAGGCTGGGAGAAATGGCTGCCACCGGCATGAGCTGAGACCATCAGGAATGACTTCAGGGAAGCTAAGAGAACTCGGTGGCCCCTTCCTCACTCGCTAAATAAGAACACCTGCTTCAGTTTATCGAGCACCAAGTATGCTACATATTGACGTTGCATCTTCCAACAATCCTGTGGAGTAATCTGGGATTTTACCCATTTTGCACTTGAAAGTGTACACAGAGAGGTTAAACAACTTGACTCAAGTCACCCAGCAAGAGGCAGGGCCAGGAAGTCACCCTGACCCTAAGACTCCACCACTGTAGGCCACCTCTGCTGAGCATGGGGGCCCAACTGAGGGGTCAGCCCACCTGGAGATGCCCTGAGCCCCTCCCTCACCTTTAGTTCAATCCAACTAAATCAGCCCTTTATACTGTGAGTGGGGAAGTGACACCCCAGAGGGGAAGTGACTTACTCAAGGTCATGGTGAGTCAGTAGAAGGAAAACCTGGCCCAGCCACTCCCTGCCCACAAGGCCTGGCTCCTGGGAGGTGTGGGCTGAGTCCGAGGTGGGGGTCTTGGGGTGCACAAGAGCAGTCGGCTCCCGGAGAAGGTGGGGGATGAGGACGGCTTCCCTTCCCAGAGGAGGGCAGGAAGCAGAGGGCGAGGGGAGTGGTCAGAGTGTGGGAGGGCAGCAGGAGAGAAGGCAGCGCTGGGTGGGCAGCTGGAGAGAGGCAGGGAGGGGCTCAGGCCAGGGGCAGGGTGAGGCCAGAGGAACCAAGGAGGGAAAAAGCCAGGGGGCTGGACCCTGCATGAGGTGGGGGTGAGTCAGGCTGAGCAGCCCAACCCCCCAGACCCAGACGTTACCTCATCTCCCAGGCCTGGGCCCATGGCCAGCCCTCACCCCTCCCGCCTCCCTCCATTCTGGGGTCAGGGAGGGAGCCGGCCTAACTCAGAAAAGCCCACCTTACCCATCCGTGTGGGCCCAGGTCCCACTCCAGGTCCAGCTCAGCTGGTGGCCCAGCCCATATGCCCAGGCTGCTGACAAGGGACCTAGCCCAGAGTGCCCCCAGCAGGCCAGATCTGAAAGTCATCTCCATCAGGAAAGAAACTGAGGCTCAGGCTCCCCAGACACACGGGCCAGCACTTTCCCAGAGAGTGGAACATGGGAGGTTTTCAGGGCTGTGTGAGGGCTGTGTGAGGGCTGTGTGAGGACTGTGTGAGGGCTGTGTAGGGGTGTGTGAGGGCTGTGTCGGGGTGTGTGAAGACTGTGTCAGGGTGTGTGAGGGCTGTGTCGGGGTGTGTGAGGGCTGTGTCGGGGTGTGTGAGGGCTGTGT
>CAUYLG010005444.1:0-145798 GCA_963573385.1 Cacajao melanocephalus | reverse complement strand
GGCTCCTCCGCCGGGAATCTCCCAGTCTGTGGGCAACAAAAATTCGTCTGAAAGTGCGGCGTCCACTCGCTCTCTGCGCTTTCACTGGGAGCTACAATCCTGAGCTGTTGTTAATCGGCCATCTTGGATCTCTCTCCTATGTAGTACAATTATTACAACCTGCCTTGCCTGAGAATGATGTTAAGGTAAACAAAGACAGAATCTCAAAAAATTATTAAAGATTAAAATATGAAGTCTTGTAGAGCAGGGCAAAGACTGGATGGTTCTGGGTTCAAATCTAGAATTCTGTGCTTTCTCTTAAAGCCTCGGTTTCCTCATCTGCAAAACACAGTTGTTTAAGACTTAGCTGAGAGAAGGGTAGCGGGAATGGGGACAAAGTAGGGATGGTCAATAGGTACAAAAATATAGTTAGACAGAAGGAATCAGATCTAGTATTTGATAGAACAACAGGGTGATGATAGTCAACAATTATATATCATATATTTTAAAATAACTAAAAAAGCAGAACTGGAATGTTCCTAAGACAAAGAAATAAATGCTTTGGGTGATGGATACCCTAATTACCCTGATTTGATTATTACACATGGCATGCTCGTGTCAAAACATCACATGTACCCATAAATATATACACTTCTTATGTACCTGTAATAGTTATAGGTACATAACTATGTGTGTGTATATATACACACACACACACACATATATACATATATATATATATTTTTTTTTTTTTTGAGATGGAGTCTCACTCTATGGCCCAGGATGGAGTGCAGTGGCACAATCTCGGCTCACCACAACCTCCACCTCCTGGGTTCATGCAAGTCTCCTGCCTCACCCTCCCGAGTAGCTAGGTTTACAGACACACACCACCACACCCAGCTAATTTTTTGTATTTTTAGTAGAGACGGGGTTTCCCCATGTTGGCCAGACTGGTCTTGAACTCCTGACCTCATGATCCACCCACCTCGGCCTCCTAAAGTGCTGGGATTACAGACGTGAGCCATCTCACCCAGCAAAAATATTTTTTTAATTTAAAAAGACATAACTGAAAAATATAGGGTAAATTATCTGGCTCAAAATTTACATGAACACTTTTCCCATGCAACAATGTCACAGATTGCTTTTGAGTGCAGGCTAGAAGTCTGAGAAAAATTAGAGCTCTGTCAGAAATGAAATCAAAAGATGGACTTGGAACCCAAGAAAGGCCATTTCCGCTTCCTTCTAAGCAAGTATTAATACTAACAACTCAGTGTTGACTACTGAGGCGTGACCTTTGGATCACTCAAATCTGTGTTCTGCAATCCTGGGTGGAACCACGGGATCCTGACAAACACCATTGAGCTGTTTTGTCCCCAGAAATGTGAATCCCAGTTCAAGTGAAATGACAGCCCAAAATTTCAGACATGCAGCAGCTACACAAAGGTGCACTTATGAGAAAAGCATGTCTTAAAGGATTCTTAATCGATACACAATATCTTCGTCAGGCTTTTAGGAACATAATGAGATGAGTCACTAAGTTAGAAGGATGGGAAAGAATCGGAGAGGAGAAAAGACTGTAGTTTATGAATGACCTAAAGCATCCAGGCAGTGAAAAGCAGTGCAAAATGATCATAGGTTTGGGACAACAATCGTGAGAAAAATATTAAGATTTCAGGAGTGAATAAGAATGGATTAAAAAGTGCTACATTTTTAAAAGCAATGGATTCACCTTAATCAGCATCAACTAAAAGATAATGTCTCAAGACAGACAGACTTTACCTTTTTGTGTTGGTATTTTTTATCAGTCCCCTGAACCCTACTGTAAACTCCTTTAAAAAGGTAACCCTGTGGGGATGAAGAGTTTCATGTCAAGGCATTCTGTAAATTACATGTAATTTCTCCTCATGCTGACAATGGACTGGAAAACTTGCGTTCCTCTGAGTTGTGGAGGTGGAGCCACGTTGCCAGGGAGACAGAGTGGTGCCGGGGAAGGGCCCCTCACCATCAACCTCCACAAGTGCCTCTTGTGATGAGGCGGCTGACAGCCAGCAGCAGCAATTCCAGCCAGGCAATCTGGGTGTCAATTACTCAAGTTGAGAATTTTTCATAGCAAATTCTTAAGTAGTCGAATCCCTCTAATACACACTTATACACACTGAGGGGAAATGTCTTGTTCCCTCCTGGTTTCCATGGGGAGGGATTTTTCCCAAGCCTCTCCCCACCACTACTCCCCCTACCCTAGGAGAACTGGAGGGAATTAACTGATTGGTAAACTTGGGAAATGCAATGATCAATATCATGGCTCCACTGCTCAGGAGCATAGCCTGTAAGAATGTCTCTTCCCCTCTGCTCTTCGCTGCCTAAGAATTACCGCGGCAGAATTCGCAGAGACTCCAGCCCTGGTCCAGACTACCAGGGTCTGGGCCAGTGAATCAAACTAATCCTGAGATCTGGTTAGGACAGCCATTTTGCTTTCCATTAAGACACATCTTCCAACTTGACCTCAGTTTTGATATTTGAACAGAATTTCATTTTCAATTCTGTTCATATTTTAATAGAATTTATTTTTTAGATACTATACATTTTTAAATATTTATCAAATTATTGAGAAACTGGATGGAAAGGAGGGGTGATACTGACTGGGGCCTCCTCATTTACCCTAACAAGGGTGCTCAAATATGATGAACTCTAAGCCAAATACCACGTAAGTCAAAGAATCTTAACTCAATGTATTTGGGTGGGACCCAAGAAATCCATGAACTCCCTGAAAATGTATGGAAATCTTCGCATGGAGTGTATTTTTCTTTCCCTAATAAAAGTTAAAAAATGTTTACCTAATTATTGACAGCAAAAAACAAAAATGCAAATGAATCACAATGCCAAGCATTTTCAGCAAACCTAACATTTTAGATTAGTCTCATTATTTCAAAGCTCCAAATATATATAAGATAAAAAATTGACTTTGCACTGTTTATGAATGTAGGGCTTAGCAAAATGCCCCATGCAAGAAAGACTTTCTTATTACAATCGGCCTGGATACCCCAATTACCCAGTTTGTCTAGTGTTTTTTTTTTTATGATGGCTCCTTGGCCAATTTATTACCATTATCAGGATAAATAAAATGGGAATTCTTTCTTACATTTTGAGAGTTTTTGGGATTGTGTCTTGTGAGGAAAGTCCAAATATTGAACAGTTGGCTGCATACTAAAATTTTACCAGGCAGACGTGAAGAATAAAGAACTCCAAATCCTGCAAAATCTTGACTAGAACTAACACAGAGCCTATCTCTTTATGATTATTTCAGAAACTGGGTAAAATATAACTACATATATATGCATGTACGCCAGGTGCAAATGAAGCTCAAAGAGTGTCCTGTAAAACACTGCAGGCTTGCACCTTGCATAGGTCTAGATTTTACAGTTGAGAAATTAATACATAAAGTTACCTCAAACCAGAGACAATCCAAGTAGAACCATTGGAATAAAATCCCACATTACTCAGTAAGCCCAAATAAGAAACAAAATGAGCTAAAAAAATAATAATAATAAGCTAGACATGAAAAAATTACAAACCTTACAAAAAAGCAATCCACTTTAAGGGAGAGACAACAGATGTGACCAACAGAAAGAGTAATACCTCCAAGAACTAAAGGTATTAGAACAACCTGAGAAAGACTATGCAATCAGTATGTCCGAAATTATTCAAGGAAGGAGAAGAGTAGCTGACATTTATTTAGTGCTTGAGTTGTGAAAATACAATCACTGATATTAATAGAGAGATTAAATGGCTCTAAATTTGAAGAAATTCACCAGGATTCAGCATGAAGAACATGTAAGACAATATTAAGGAAGAGTTTAATTAGGGAATATAGAATTGGAAATTCACATATATATATTTGAGTTTCAAGGGAAAAATCTACTCAGAATTGAATAAAAAATGTGAGTCCTCAGATTTAAAGTGCTCTGAGTACAGAACAGGAGAAGTAAGAGTAAACCCACACCTGGACAAATGGGAGTGAAACTGAAGGTCGCTATAAATAGAGAGAAAACCTTAAAAGTAAACACAGAGCAAAAGATAGATTGCCAGAAATGGTACAAAAATTAGTTTCCAACTGCAATTTTCACAGTATCTTCAAACTGGGAAAATTCTAGATCCAGTTAAGGTATCATTCAAGAATTAGGGTGCAATAATAAACCTTTTCAGAAAAACAAAATTGAAAGAACTTATCATTTACAGAAAAAATTGGAGGCTGAAGAAAACTGAACTAGAAGGAAAGAATTGGGTCAGGTGCGGTTGCTCACGCCAGCAATCCCAGCACTTGGGGAGGCCGAGGCTGGCAGATCACCTGACGTCAGAGGTGAAGAGAGGGCTGAAAATGAGGAAGACCTAAAATACTGCACATTTATCACATTGAAAATGGTATAGGTTAGGTGGAATTAAAGCACTAAGTTTGCCAGAAGGAGTATTATTTTGGACTTTGATAAGTCAATTATACGTATTTAAAATTTAAAGATTAGCATAAAAATAGAAACAACATATAATTTCAAAACTATGATAGGGAAAGGAAAGAATAAAGGGAAGTAAGGAAAAAAAGAAATAAAAATCAGCCAGCAAACAGGTAAAATGGAAACGCAAGGTAGGTAATACAAATAAAACAAAATATATCAGTACTCATAATAAAGGAATGGATAAATTAATTCAGCAGTTCAAAGGCAGAAATTATTTTACTGATTTTTTTCAATCACCTATATCCCAAAGGAGACACATCAAAAACATATGAATGCAGAAAGGCTAAAAACAAGTTGATGTCAAAGCACACTATGGCTGCTCCCAGAAATCACCAAAGGCTAAATATTGCAGATGAGGCTGGGGGTGGCGGCTCGCACCTGTAATCCCAGCACTGAGGTGGGAGGATCCCTTGAGCTTAGGGGTTCAAGATCAGCCTGGGCAACATAGGGAGACCCCATCTCTATCAAAAAAAAAAAGACTGGAGATGATATTGGTGATTAGGACAAGCAGAGAGGGCAAGGATAGGGACAGGAATTGTTCTTGGACACCAAGCTGGGCCATCTGATTAAGGAATGTAAAGGTCAAGCTCCTGGAGGAAATGTCTCTTGTTTGCTTCCCTGACTTCCTCCTGGACAAGGTCCTACAGATGGCATCCTTTCAGAGACATACAAGGGGTGACCAGACAATTTCAAGGTCTCTTTGGCTCTTGTGACTAGTGATTTATTCATCTAGATGTTGGGCACTCCAAGGAAGTAGCTACTGTCATTCATAACGTCATGGTCTGGGCAAGACATCCATTATCTCTTTGAGGTGAGACGACTGGGGAAATGGCGAGTGACGTGCCTGGGTACTGTGGCTCTGCTTGTCCATCTGATTCTTTCCCTTCTGCAGGGGTTGTCCCTGTCCTTCTGCCCAAGAGGCTGCTCCTGCTGATGGGTGCTATTGATTGCTGCCGTTCTGGGTAGCTTGGCTAAACCTACATTGAACATCAACTCAAAGGCACAGCTTTTTCACTCTGATCTCTGCAAACAGACTCAGTTTCCCAATCAGGAATTTCATGAACATATTAAAGATCCAAGAAGGATCCAGGGTTTCATTGCAGAAAACTCAGGTCCCTGCCATAGCCACCATTATTTTTATTACACCAGCAAAATTAAATAAATTAAACCTAAAAGGGTGGAAACTAGATATACCAGGCAAGTGTTAAACAATACAGACTTTCAGTCCAAAAAAAAAAAGAGTCAGAAAGAGAAGGCTAAAAACATAATGATAAAGAAGAAAGTTTTACAATAAAGTTATAAGAACTTTGAGCCTATATGCATCTAAGATGCAGCTTCAAATTTTTCAAAACAAAACGTGGCAGAATTACAAAGAGAAATTGATCCATAGTCTGACAGAAATTTAACACACTTCTCTCAGCAACAGATAAAACAAGCGGTTAATAACATAAATGATATATAAGCACTGAAAAACACTTAAACCAACCACTTCCAAATAATCCCCTATGGAGAACAGGCTAAGCTCTCCCCTGGCCTTACGAGAGAGAACTCAGAAACTGCTCAACTCCACGGGTACCAAGCAAATGAGGCCAGTTGCGCTTTGTGTCTGAGAAAAAGTAAGGAGTCGAAATCCTGCTGGGAGTTTAAGAAACCGCCTATTAAGGAAAAGCCCAGAGCCCAGTTTGACCCTCAAAAGAAAAAAACAGAAACTACAGCACTTCAGTAAGTGCACAGACTCCTGGGAGCTGTTTCCAGACTCTCCAGAGCATGAGACCAGCAGGTGAAGGCAGTGGGCCTCGGGCTGACAGTCTTCTCCTGTAGAAGTCTGATGAGAAAGGCTACACTCAGTGATTTTGATCCCCAAGCCAGACCCTGGTTGGTCACCTGAATAGAGTGGATGCTTCTGGGAAAGGAAAGTTGAGAACTTCTGCGGATCAGACTGAAGGGTTCCTTCCCATTTCTTTCCCTGAACCAGGCTTAGAGGGAAGAATACACTCTCACAAGGTAGAAATTTGACTACTTAACACACCATAGCCTTCTTTCCTGGTTCGCTCCACCCAACCTCCCAGAATACCTCATCTATAACCAGGAAGAGGCTAATGAGCTTTGAGAACAGTCTCTAAACGCGTGTGGAAATTAACAACTCATTTGGGTTAGTTCTGTTAAGGATCCCACAGATACAGAGAAATGCTATCAGTTTTCAGATAGAAGGCAGGGAAGAATCGAGTTTAAACACCCTGCTCCTACACACCAAGCTGGGTATCTGCCTCCAAACTCGGGTTATAGGAAATGAAGACAGAGAGAGATGAAATGTCCAGGTGACCCGGGGCGCTACACAACCAAGATTAGAATGCCAGGCTCCCAAAGCCACTTCCTCCACGTCACACAGCTGCCTTGTCCTGTTTTTCCACTCAGGCTAATCATTACATGAAATCTGAAAACCAGTCACCAGGCTGAAGGATGGAAAGCCTTCAGGTAATTAAGTATGCTTTTTATAAAGAGCCAGAGGATGCAATCTATTCTTAAAATACTTCCCCATATGTGAAATACACAGATGTGAGCTCCAGCTATTTGGATTAATATTCTGAGTCAACTTGTATCTAGCTGATAATTTCAAAATGACACATATTGTGAGTGAAGCATGCCGAGGAGTTGTTTTGCTTTTTTTAAATTTGTTTTTAGCTTTTAACTCTTCAACAAAAGTCGCTGCTTGAAATGGCAAGAAATGAATCCATCGATCAATAAACCAGTTAAAAACCTACATATGCTTGTCAGAGTCCTAAAATAGGTCTTTATTTATAACTTTGACAACATGTAATAGAAAAAAGATACCTTTTGTAAGAATGAAGGCACTTATCCTTCCTGTAAAGGGCTAGGCTAAGGACATATTCATCACAGCAGATGGCTTGTTCTGCTAGATGCTCATGTGTTGCATGTTCATTTCTGCTATTTGTTCTTTTGATGCTCTATAGTAGCAATTTCTATAACTTTTTCTACAAAGGGCCAGTTAGGAGATATTTTCAGCTTTATGGACCATACAATCTCCATGGCAATTACTCAGCTTTGCCACAGTAGCAGGAAAGCAGCCGTGGATGGTCTGAACACAAGAGCATGGCCAGATTTGGCTTCCCGCATCTCTGCTCTACAGGACAAGCCATGCCATAGGGCAGCAGGGGTAACTGGCTGTAGTCCAGACCAGCTGACAGATATTTTTGTTTGCCATTAAACGGAATCTCTTTTTTGTTTGTTTTGTTTTGCTCTGTTTTTTTGAGCTAGGGTCTCTCTCCCTTGCCCAGTCTGGAGTGCCATGACACCATCATGGCTCATTGCAGCCTCAACCTCCCGGGCTCAAGTAATTCTCTCACCTCAGCCTTTTGAACAGCTGGGACTACAGGTGCACACCACCATGCTCAGCTATACTTTTAAAATATTTTTTGTAGAGATGGGAACTCCCTATGTGGCCCAGGCTGGTCTCAAACTCCTGGCCTCAAGCAACCCTCCTGCCTCAAGCCCCCAAATTACTGGGATTATACGCGTGAGCCACCATGCCCTGCCTAAGTGTCTTTTCTTTATAACGTATTTGTATGCCCTCTTTCACCAAAGAGAGTATGAGCTCTTGGATGAGAGGGACAATATTAATTTTTTTCTTGAGACAGAGTCTCGCTTTGTCGCTAGACTGGAGTGTAGTGGCGTGATCTCAGCTCACTGCAACTTCCACTTCCCAGGTTCAAGCCTCACGGGTTCAAGCCTCAGCCTCCCAAGTAGCTGGGACTACAGGCAAGCACCACCACACCCAGCTAATTTTTATATTTTTAGTAAAGATGGGATTTCACCATGTTGGCCAGGATCATCTCGATCTCTTGACCTCTTGATCCGCCCACCTTGGCCTCCCAAAGTGCTGGGATTACAGGCATGAGCCACCGCGCCTGGCCAGACCATATTAATTTAATATTCTCCCAGAAGTTCATACCAGACCAAGATGCTCTGGAGGAAGAAGCAGGAGCCTAACTTGTGAAACAGATCAGAATTCAGGTCCTGGTCTTGCCGTTCATTCACTGTGTGACGTTGGACATGCTATGTATCCTGAGCCTCCATTTCCTCATCTGTGAAAAGGGAGATAATGTCTGCTTCGTACAATTGGTGTGAGACTGCCATGAGGTGAAGCGCACAGTAATTGAGTTGTGCAGCTCCAGGCCCTGCATGTGGCCTTTGGGCCTGACCATGGGCCGGGAGAAAGCTTTAGGGGCAGGCGCCCTGGCGGAAAGCTCCCTCTGCACACAGACTAGGTGACCTGCTGGTGCCTGGCAATTTTCTGAGGGAGTCAAAGTTGAGGACAAAGGACCCCACCGCTCGACTGCCACCCGCCTCCTCTGGGCCAGCAGTGCTCACTGTGACATCATTCGAGGTGCCTCCATTTGGAGGCCTCCTTGCTTCCCAGGAGCTTCCTCTGAGACCTTCTCCAGAGGCTTCGGCTCAGGCACTTTCCTCTACTTGGAATCAGTACTTTCCCATTGCTAGCCCTCCCCCTCTCCCATCTCCTGGCCCTCCTGGGTCCACAAGAAGCTCTTGACTCAGCACTCACGGGCACTCAGTCACACAACCGCCCTCACCTGCGCTGCCTGCCACCTGACCCTCACCCCGGGCTGTTTCATGGTGGAGATGGAACACTGGGAGCCAGCACTTTCTTTTTGCCTCTTGCTTTAGCAGTTCCAGTCTGTGAAAAGAAAAAAAATGGATATCACTTTCAGTTTGGTTCATTGTCTTCACTGACCACCGTGACCCCTGCCACTTTCTAAAAAAGAAAAATTAATTCCCAAGAGGATTGCTCTTAGAAATGGGGCAGAGGGACCCTGCGTGCCACCAACACATAAACAACCATGAGTGTTGCAGTAGCTCATGCTCAGGGCACGCACTGAAGATGTCTTAATCAGCACCCAGACAGGCCCAGTGGCTCAGGCCTGTAATCCCAGCACTTTGGGAGGCCGAGGCAGGCAGATCACTTGAGGACAGGAGTTCGAGACCAGCCTGGCCAACGTGGTGAAATCTCATCTCCACTAAAAAAAAAAAAAAAAATTAGCCAGGTGTGGTGGCGGGTGCTTGTAGCCCCTGCCACTTGGGAGGCTGAGGCAGGAGAATCACTTGAACCCAGGAGGAGGAGGTTGCAGTGAGTCGAGATCGTGCCACTGCACTCTGGCCTGGGCAAGAGAGCAAGACTCCATCTCAAAAATAAATAAATAAATAAATGAACAGACAGCATTTGTCGAGGGTTGAAAAATTACTTATGAGGTAGAGTAATCACTCTTTGGGTATTGGGTACACTAGAAGCCCAGTTCCCACAACATGCAATATACTCATGTAACAAGCACATGTACTCCTTGAATCTAAAATTTTTAAAAATAATAATTTTTTACAAAGACCACCTGACACTTCTGTCTCTCAGCACCTGTCGGCACAGGGCGATCTGTAAGTCTGAACTTCCATCCTCATTTTTGCATAAACATAAATCTGTAGACTTCACAATATCGTGTCCATTTTTTGCCTTCTCTTGCTGTTCTAATTTATGAGATCAGAGGCATACATGAATTAACATGGTACATGTATCAGTGGCACACAGAGTTTAGGGGACATGGGCCATATCAAAAAATTTCTATTACACTTACATTTGTATATACGGAGCATATATACATGAAATATACATGAAACATGATACAGATTCTTGATATTACTATGTGGTTCTAAATACTGGTTTAAAAGACGTGAAAATCACAATGTAAATAGCAGCAATATATGTTGAATTTAAAATGTTTTATAATTTTGTGCTAATGATAATGTAACATATGTGACCCTATTATAATATCTGAACATGACAGGTAAAATTTACGGTTTATTTCCAAATCTAAGTGTTTGTGGCTGAAGAGTTTTATCAAAAATCCTAGTTACTATCATCTCCCCAAAGTTTATCTAAACTGAATAAAAATTAAATAATGAAAAATGAATTTTAAAATTAACATAATAATAAAGACCACCTGAGAACAGACATTAAAGAATGAAAAATTGAATAAAAAATAGATGAAAAAGACCACCCAGGAAGCTAGGTTCAGTGGCTCACACCCATAATCCCAATACCTTGGGAACCTGAGGCAGGAGGATTGCTTGACCCCAGGAGTTCTAGACTAGCCTGAGCAACATAGTGAGACCCATCTCTACAAAAATCTTAAAAATTAACTGGGTATGGTGGTGCACTTCTGTGGTCCAAGCTATGTGGGAGGATGAGGTGGGAGGATTGCTTGAGTCCAGGAGGTTGAGGCTGCAGTAAGCCATTATCATACCACTGCACTCCAGTCTAGGTGACAGAGCAAGACCCTGTCTCAAAAAACAAACAAATGAAAAAAAAAAACTACCTAAGAACCAAAGTGATTGAGAAAACTTGTCTAATTTGAATGATTGTCAACTGAATTATATAAAAATCTTGATTAAAACAAAATAATCAGTGATTTTGCTGAAATGATAGAAGGAATAAATAAGTTATGTGAGATAGGTAATAGCTTATCAATTGGGAATGTCTTTATTCTTCATCCAGGCTTCTAAACATAGCCTGTCAAGAGAATATTCACACATAATTGCATTATCTTTGAAATTTTGCTGGCTTCAAGGCCTGTAAAAGCTATAAATTTGCAAGATTTTTTTTTTTAATTTTAAAATAGAGATGAGGCCTCACTACGTTGCCCAGGCTGGTTTCAAACTCCTGAGCTCAAATGATCCTCCTGCCTCAGCCTCCCAAAGTGCTAGGATTACAGGTATGAGCCACCATGCCAGGCTGCAAGCATTTTTAAATTTTGTTATTACAAATGTATATTTGTAAAAACAGTAGGATAGCATTCTTTGAAATTGCGGTAAAAGACACATAGTAGGAAATTTACCATCTTACCCATTTTTAAGTGTCCAGTTCAGGATAACACTGACCTCCCTTTCACAGTCTCCCCGCATCGGGATGGTAGGAGGATAGCTAAAATGTGGAATCGGCAGGACAGTTATGAGACAGCAAGGTCTGAGGAGAACCCAGAATAACGCTTGCAACTGGGCAGGTGGCCAGGTATACGGGGGAACTCCTTTATTTGTACTTTGGCCTTGAAAGTGGCTGTTGAGCCCTGGAGCCATCAACCAGGAAGACACATTCTGATGGCTTCATCTCCTAATTCTATGTGTGCTACCTCTGCGCTTCTCAAGCTGAGTTCCTGCATTGATATTTTCAGGAGAAAGAAGATTCAAAAAGAATGCTTGTAACTCTATTTTCATTTTTACAATAACTTTAAAATTTTCATAGAGGCATAGGCTGGGTCATTTGGATAAGTGTGTTACAGTCAAACAATCCATGAGATTTTTCAGGGTTGTGTGTGCATTCACTGTCCCACTGGTATTGCTAAGTGATCATCCAGTGACAACATTTAGGGCTAAATGCGCTGCTTCTCAAGCACTGCGGACATGTGTTCTCAGGGGTCTTCAAGTTCTCACGTAAGCCCCTCAGTTTTCTTCTCTATCTGTAGGTTGGGAATACTAACCCTTCTTTCCTTAGGAGAATTATATAGAACATCATCAATATTCCTTACTTCAAAAGCATTCTGTAAGATAGTGGAAATATAGTGGTACGGTCTTCCTACATTGTCTTCTTAACCAAAAAGTGACTGTATCAGTCTGTTCCTACACTATTGTAGAGAAATACCTGACACTGGGTAATTTATAAAGAAAAGAGGTTTAATTCACTCACAGTTCTGCAGGCTGTACAGGAAGCAAGGCGGCTTCTGCTTGTGGGGAGGCCTCAGGAAATTTCCAATCAAGGTGGAAGGCAAAGGGGGAGCGAGGCACTTTGCATGGTCAGAGCAGGAGGAAGAGGGGGTGGGGAGGTGCTAAACACTTTAAACAACAGATTTCATAGGACTCTATCACAGGAGCAGCACCACAGTACCGGGCTTAATCATTCATGAAGGATCCACCCCTAGGATCCAGTCACCTCCCACCAGGCCCCATCTCCAACACTGGGGATTACAATTGGACATGAGATTTGGTGGGGACACAGATCCCAACCTTATCAGTGACTGAGACACTCAGTAGAGGTTTATTTAGCCAAGGTTTGAGAGTGTACCCTGGAGAAACACAAGTCAAAAAGCCTCTGTGACCTGTGCTTTTTCCAAAGGGGGATTTGGAAACTTCAACATTTAAAAGGGAAAGAGCAAGCAGGAGGGGAAAAAGAGAGGAGGGGTAAGCAGTGAGGCAAATTCTTGTGAGGCTCTGGTTAGGCTCTATAAATCTACATTTTACATGTGGAAAGAGAGGGTGGAAGAAAAGGTCAATTGTGTTTTGTCTTCTGCTCAGTACATCTACATTTTACACAAGAGAAAGCAATCACGTACATTCATCTCAGGTTGGGTGGAGGGATGATTTCTGGTCTTATCCTATACCAGTGAACATAAGTTGGTAATTGATATCATCAGGTTCTGTTGAACCAAAATCCAACAGAACTTGGTTTTATAGCTAGTTTATTGCTGGCGGGGAGGGGGAGGGATATGAATCCTGAAAGATTTAGGGGCTCCCAAAGAATTTCCTTGTGGGCACTTTGTGAGGGAGGCCATCTGTGGAGATCTGTGGCCTTCCTGCATTGTGGGAACTGGCTTATATGGATAAGGCTATGACACAGGGTTGTGAAATCACAATTATCTGCTTGGGAGCAAAAGGAAGGCAGTTTGTGTGACTCAGTTCCTAAGCTTGACTTTCCCTTTGGCATACTGAGTTTGGGGTCCTGAGATTCTATTCCCTCTCACAATATGCATTCTGTATTTCAACACTATAGGAGTATTTTAATTGGGAAAATATGGAAGTTCAAAATGTGACAACTTAACTGCCATTAATCTAAATCTTACCTAATAGAGTTAACCATTGAGGAAGGAAGGAGGTGAATTTTTCTCCAGTTCTGACACTTCCCTGTAAGTGGAGAGCAGAGAGAGCTCTCTGGGGGAAGCACTCCTGGCACCTTCAGCTGGTGTGGAAGGACCAGCCAGTCAGGCGCAGCCCCAGCACACCTCACCTTAACCCTCCCAGCTCCGGCCTGACTTCAGAGAGCTCGCCTTGTATTCTGTTCCTCTTTGTGGGAAATTTTACAGGGTTGGGCTTGGGACTGGGTGGTTTGGTGTGATCATTATGGGGTTCAGGATTCCATCAAGCCTGCTTTTCATGGACGTAGGCCACCTTCTCCAGTATCAGTTGATATTTGGAACTCCCATTTGCCTTACTCTTTTGTTATATTTCCCTACTGTTTCCAAAGTTTGTCTGAGAAGTGGGATACATTTTTTCAGGCCCCTCACACTTGATTTTAATTTAATTTACTATTTATTTAAAATTGTTTTTATGAATACTTATTTAAATAATTTAGATATATTTAAATAGTATTTATTTTGAAAATAGGTAATGTATTTATTTTAAATTATGTTCTCAATTTATGCATATTTAATATCATATAGATTAATCATTTTTATGAAATTTAAAAATATCAGCCGGGCACTGTGGCTAACACCTGTAATTCCAGCACTTTGGGAGGCCAAGGCAGGTGGATCACGTGGTCAGGAGATCGAGGCCATCCTGGCTAACATGGTGAAACCCTGTCTCTACTAATACAAAAGATTAGCCCGGCGTGGTGGTATGTGCCTGTAGTCCCAGCTACTCAGGAGGCTGAGGCAGGAGAATTGCTTGAACCCAGGAGACAGAGGTTGCAGTGAGCCAAGATCTGGCACTGTAATCCAGTCTAGCAACAGAGCAAGACTCTGTCTCAAAAAAATAAGTAAATAAAGATATCAAGAAAAAAATCTCTAAATTGGTGAATCAATTGATGGAAGGGCTTATGATTTTCTCCCCACAGCTCTGCTAATGACAATGGCTGAGAAAGGATTCTAGTATCTGGTTACAAAACATGGCAGCACAGCTCCCCTCATCTTAAGCTATGTTAGCACATATGGTGGTGGTAACTGCCTCCACTAACATCCACGCAAGGCATTTGTTGGCTTGCTAAGAGGGTGCAACAGATACAACTTTGACTTTTGTCACAGTAAATGACTACAACGTAGGCTACAAAGTTATAACCGATATATGTGGGGTACACCTGCTTGACAATCCAGTGATGGGGGAAGCTCATTCTAAGGTAATCACTGTGATTTTCAGGGTGTCTCAAGTGTATCGTACAGAGTTTATAAACCCGGTATGACAAGGCAGAAAGCAAACAGTGGTTTGTCAAGGCAATGCTCCAGGCTTTATTTGCACGCTTGCTGATTACTAAGATTAAAGGGCATTACGTAACTAGTATTTTCTTCCAATTACAGAAAACAATGTGCCTTTCAACATCTAAAGCATTGAAGGTATGGTAGTTTGGTTAGAATAAGGATGATCTGAAGACTGAGGGTCATATAGCTGAGATCAGGGGTCACACGGCCAAGAAGCCAAAGGGAAGACATTAAAAGGCTGCTTGATCGATGAGAACACTCTGCCATGGTTTCATTTTTCTCTTGGATGTTATAGAAGAGATAAAGTGAAATCTGAGAAGGCTGAAACTCCTGGTGTCTATGGCAGAGATGCAACATACTATATAACATTAGGAGACACATTCACATCTTTGCAATTTGTGAGCAGTCAGGGAGAAAAACACTTATTTTGGTGCTGCTAAGATGACAGAGTGCATGAGAAATGGGACAAAGACTAAAGGTGAGCAATGAACACTTAAGGAAAAAGGTTTCCAAAGGATTTATTTTTTACAGATAATCAATTTGAGGCGAAAGGAGGTCATTCTCGTGGTAGCTAAAGTCCCTGAACACATTTGCTCCCAAATGACTCAGAAAGCTTCTGGGCTCACATGCCAACCAAGCAGCCCATCAGAGATTGCTGAGAATGACAAGCCAATTCCAATATTAGCCAGAGTGACAGGTAATTAGCAAGGTAAATGGACTTGAAGAATGATGTACAATGCATTCTCCACCAAATATAAATTATTTTTCAAATATACATGCCACATTTTTCCTTTTGCCAGCTCTAGCTTCGAGCTTCCAATCCTTGCATAAATACTGCTTGTGTCAGAGATCTACCCACAGATAAGGATACCTACTTTTTATTGAATAACTTGGCACTTCTATTTATCTCATCACATCCCTATCACAATTGCTCAAGGTAGATTTTATGTCCGTTTAATAAGTGAGGAAAGTGAGCCTCTGAGAGATTTGGAAAGCTGACTAAAGACACAGATGTAGTAAATAGTAGAACCGGGGTTCAAGCCCAAGGCTACTGAGGCCAACGTTTATGCACTTTCAGCTCTGTCACAAGGAACTGTAATATTGGCTAGTGACTGCTCTACTGTCTGTCACAAAATAATGCTGACTTCCTGATGGGAAATATACAACAGGTAAGTTGCCTATCAGTTACATGCTGACTCCTGCTCAAAAGAGGATTTTAGTCTTAAATTATAAAAATTATACAAGAAATGATTGAATACACTGCATTTGTGAAACGCATAAAACTCAGAAAAAATGGAAATCAAGGGAGTGGTTTTCTTGTGCTGTTCTTTCCTTAGCAGAATCAGGACAACAGCTTGATTTTCTCCCCACCACATGGAGCCTTCTTTCACCCTCTGGACGTAGAAGAATCTTCAGCACAGGTAGACCAGCTGTCTTCAAAGTATCAGTCCTACTGCCTCTCCTCAGTTTCCCTAAAGATCTTCAACCCCCGTCTGGGGCAGAATTTCCATTCAGAAAGGGCTTGGGAGCAGCAGTCTTATCTGAAAGAGGACTCTGAGTCACCAGGATCACAGCACTTTATGTAAGATGGAAAATGATCCCTGTATATATCAGAGAGAAGGGTTTGGAGCCCCCAGGTCTCCTTCCTGTGAAGCCCTCAGCTCTCACCTCTGCTCCCCCTCCTCCACCTGCTGCCTGTCCTACACTCAGGACCTGACCTGTTTTTCTTGCTCGAGTATTTATGTTCCCAGACTTGTTCAGACATTGAGAGAAAACGGGGTCAGAGTGTGTGTGGCAGGCTCCAGGCCCCACCCTAGCCTTGGCTTTCTGCTCTTTCTCAAAAACAGGTAGCTCAGCCTGGAGGGACTGACAACGCCTAGAGAAAGAGTCAACTTTCCATTCGCTTCTTTCCACTCTTGAGGGCTATTTTACGTCTTGGTGATCACTGACCTGCCTATTTCTGTTATCAGACAGTTGCTTGCACAGACGAAGAATGCTGAGACTGTCCTCCCAGCACAATGTGGCAAAAGACCAAAGTCGTCTTCTCTTACAGCTGCCACCGCCGATACCCTCTTTCTTCTGTCTCCAGCCTGTACCTGATCATGTGAAAGGCTGTGGGCCAGACCTCTCCTCCAGCACACGTATGACGGGGGCGTACGTGGGACCCCACTGCCAGCCAGCCACTACTGAGCTATCACGTGCCCTTGGCCAAGCCGCTGACCTCCTCTAGGGCTCAGTGGCCCCATCTGTCCAATGGACGTATTAATAGTCCCATCTTACAGAGTCCCTGTGAGGATGACATGAAGGAAGCCGTGTCAGATCCTTAGCTCAGTACCTGCCATTTGCATGCGCTCAATCAGTGCCCACTGCCATCATCACTCCCACAAAGCTTCTTTCGAGTCTCTGCCTGTGAGAGGCCTGAGAGCCACAGCGTTCAGAGCTTAATGAATGTTCACTAATAATGGATGTCTTCTATGAAAGAGCTTGGTGAGCTCAAGCTACTTTCCAGTAAAATGATATTTTCTGCTGGGCCTCCTTAGGGACACGCTGTCCTAAGGGGCCAGACGCACACAGAGATGAGTGTCTTTAGTTCTGTCAAGATCTCCAACCCAGTGAAAGTCAATCTTTGACCTCCTTTGACCCCTAAAATCCCTTTATATGAGGGCAAAGTCCTTCATCCTTTCCTTGAAGATAGGGCTCAAACTGTAAACGTTCTCCTCCGCACTCGCCTGTTTCTGCAGCATTGTGAACACGGGTGACATTTTTCTTTCTCCTAAAATTCATCTCAGCATCAGCAAGTAAATGTAGACAAGGTGGGAGCCTTGAGGGGGGAAATTATCTATTGCACTTTCTTATCTGAATATTTAAACAAAGAGCGTAGCATCTCTCTTCCCCGGTGTTCCTTCTACATGTGATGGAAGAATGTCCTTCTCTTTTCCTAGCCAGGGTTAATCCCACGGGAACATGAACAAGGAGAGAGGTTGACAGTTCTATGAGGGTCATGGGAGCAGGAAAATGTTGTCTCACTAAAAGATACAACGTATTCTCCCAGCCAACCCTGAAGATCTCTATATCAGTGACCCAATGTTGAGTGAAGCCGAGATTCAAAGCAGAAGGAAGCTGAGGCCCACAGCATGAAGTGAGCCAGCTAGGGCAGGCACGGCAGGGTGGGGCACCCAAGGATACAGCAAACAATGGAAGCAGGGAAGCAGGAGGAGGGAAACAGGTGACGGCAGGGACCTGTGAGCCCTGCACCACTCAGATTGTCGCATAATCCCAAACCCCGTGAGTACAGATTCACACACGTTATTGTAAGCTCTTCCCTGGGAAACTTTTACCAGGATACCTTGGCAGGGTCTGACAAAAATCCTCACAAAAGTAGCTCCACTAGATTAGGTGGGTGCAAAAGTAATTGCAGTTTTCCCATTGTAATGCCAACCTAATATAAAAATTAATTTTCTACATTAATTACTTAATATAGAACTACTTTTGCACCAACCTAATAAAGAAATTGATTCTATTAGGTAGATGCAAAAGTAATTCTATATTAAGTAATTAATATAGAAAATTTTGCATCCACCTAATAGAATCTTAAATTCCTCGCAAAAGCCAGGACACTTGGAAACTAGAGATGAACGGTTTAAAGATGTTAAGGAGCCAGAACAACGAAGGGAAACATTATGTATTGTTCATGTAGTTTTCTTAATGGCTTTTAACAAGAATTTCACCTACTGGTAAAACTCTAAACACCACCTTGACAGCGGCCATGAGGTTTAAACTTTAATGGGAGGGTATCGTTCTCCACCTTTATCCAGGGCAGTAGTTTCTGAATCTACTTTCTTTTGGTGGGGGAAGGGGGCGGGCTGTAAATAAACGCATCCTGCACAGATAAAAGAATGCCCACAATTCTGAAGCATGTGCTGGTACAGTATTAATTTAATTAGCAGGCCCTGTAACCTACAGTGCTAACTTTAGCTTCTTCCTCTTGTTCTCTTATTGCCACCCTCTCACACTGCCCTTCACCAGTTTTTCCGCATAGTAAAGATTGCAAGAAACGGTGGTTTTAAAATAAGAAGCCTTTTATCCCACTTATTAGCTCTATTTTGCCAGGCATTAAAAATAATGACGTAATATCAAGATTCATTTTTTTTAACGAAAAGTACATTTAAATTCATTTGTCTTTAGATTTTAATAACACCCTAGGAGATGACTTTTTTTCAACCAAACAATTTTGGTGATTACTGATAGAGTTAATATTTGTTGGATACTTTTCCAAATTACTTCTAAAAGAGGAATTCTTGCAGAGAATCACTGTTACAGTTCTATAATCCCTCATCCACAATTCCAAGACCCAAAAAGTTCTGAAAAAAGAAAGTTTTCGCAATACAATTGGCAGCAAAACCTCATCTGACCTTAGGTCATTTGAAGGCAAAGCCTAACCTGAACTGTCATAAGTCTATTTGTAGTTTTTTATTCCACAATGTCATGCAGATATAAATACACTTTTCTGCAAAAATATTAATATGCTTTGTCTCATGGTGTGGCCCTAGACCCCTAGGTATACCTCAGTATACTAGGGATCTCTGCCCTAGTATAGCTTTACTTACTATGTGCTATATTACCACTCTAAAATCTGAAAAAATCTGAATTCAGAAATACATCAGGCCTCAAGAATTTCCAATTAGGAATTGTAGCCCAATAAATATGTATTAAACAAATACACAAATGAACTAAGGGCTTAATAAGTGCATGTTGGCCAGGCACAGTGGCTCACAGCTGTAATCCCAACACTTTGGGAGGCCAAGGCGGGTGGATCATGAGGTCAAGAGATCAAGACCATCCTGGCCAACATGGTGAAACCCTGTTTCTAATACAAAAATTAGCTGGGTGTGGTGGTGCACACCTGTAGTCCCAGCTACTTGGGAGGCTGAGGCAGGAGAATCACTTGAACCTGGGAGGTGGAGATTGCAGTGAGCCAAGATCGTGCCACTGCACTCCAGCCTGGCAACAGAGCGAGATTCAGTCTCAAAAAAAAAAAGTGCATGCTTACTAGGCTTACCCCGGGCCAGCTCTGACTTTAGATTCTTCAGCAATGACTATGGCTCCTTCTGTCATCCCTTAGGCATTCATCCAAAGAGAGAGGAGCTCTGAGTCTTGGCATTGCTTCCAGCTACATCAAGACTTTCTGTAGTGGATGGTGATGAATGGAGGCTGAGCCCTGGGCACACTGGATGGTTATACCACATCATCCATGTACCCACTCACACCCCGATTCATTCCCCAGACATTTGTTAAGTGTTACTATCAGGCACTATGTTAGCACAATAAATACAAAGATGGATGAGAGCCTCTGCCCTCTAAAAAATCCTATTTGTAATATGAATATTATAAA
This sequence comes from Cacajao melanocephalus, assembly GCA_963573385.1. Taxonomy (NCBI): domain Eukaryota; kingdom Metazoa; phylum Chordata; class Mammalia; order Primates; family Pitheciidae; genus Cacajao; species Cacajao melanocephalus. The sequence goes on along the minus strand of CAUYLG010005444.1, from coordinate 125,654 downwards.
ACAGAATGTTAGAAATATGAAGTTTTCCTCTTTATAAAAGTGTTTCTAATACATGTTATTAAATTCTACACTGCGCTGGGCACTGAGGATAACAAAAATGAATAGAACTTGGGAGGGGTGCAAGGTCTAGTAAGGGCAGCTGAGGTCCAAGGAAAACGGATCCTTTGGTAGCCATCCTTACCTGGGCTGAGAAAATGCTACTCTCTGGCAGAGAAGGTCAAACAGCCTTCCCAAAGACAGTGATGCTTGAGCTAACGTGGGCACTTATTGGGGGAGACCATCAGAGAAAGGGTATTCTAGGGAGAAGTTGCAGCTATGCAAGGCATTGAGACCAGAAATAGCCTGATACCTAGAGTCAGAGTCTGTTTAGGATGGCTGGAGTCCAGGATGCATGTGGAAATGCAACATTCTACAAAATAGAGGAGAGCAGGTCATACAAGGACTATGTGACCAGGCACGGTGGCTCACGCCTGTCATCCCAGCACTTTGGGAGGCCAAGCTTGGCAGATCATCCGAGGTCAGGAGTTTGAGACCAGCCTGGCCAACATGGTGAAATTGTCTTTACTAAAAATACAAAAATTAGCCGGACATGGTGGTGCACACCTGTAATCCCAGCTACTCAGGAGGCTGAGGCAGGAGAACTGTTTAAGCCCAGGTGGCAGAGGTTGCAGTGAGCCGAGATCGCACCGCTCCACTCCAGACTGGGCAACACAATGAGACTCCATCTCAAAAATAAAAATAATAATAAAATAAAAATAATTAAATAAAAGGACTGTGTTCCAAACTAAGGATTGTATACCTGTCCTCTAGACAACGAGAAGTAAAGAAGCTGATTGACATGATCAGATTTTAACATGAGGAGGATCTCTTGGATAGGGAATCGGTTTGGATGAAAACAGAGAAGAAATGAATTTTTTTCAGCAAAATATTCTTAGAATATGTAAGTAAGGAATGCTTGTAGCTTGCAGGACTGGCCCTAGGGGAAAACTGTGACGCCCCAAGTGGGGAAACCAGGAGGAAAGCAAATGGATTTTCACTACTGTTCCCTAGGCCCCACTTTCCACAGAGGTCCTCAAGTGGTGTCCAAACTGCATTGAGAAAAAAAATGGTGTTACATCCACTATTTTATTTAATTAATTTATTAATTTATTTTTGAGGCAGATTCTCACTGTGTCCCCCAGGCTGCAGTACAGTGGCAATATCTCAGCTCACTGCGACCTCCACCTCCTGGGCTTAAGTGATTCTCCAACCTCAGCCTCCCAAGTAGCTGGGACTACAGGCACCCACCACCATACCCAGCTAATGTTGGTTTTTTGTTTTTGTTTTTGTTTTTTGTATTTTTAGTAGAGGTGGGTTTTTACCACGTTGGCCAGGCTGGTCTCAAACCCTTGACCTCAAATGGTCCACCCACCTCGGCTTCCCAAAGTGCTGGGATTACAGGCATGAGCCACTGTGCCCTGCCCGATCTCTTTTAAATAGGAGAGTAATCCAGTAGTAAATAATTTCCCCTTCAAATATCTTTTGCAAAGAAGAAAGAGTAGATAACTCATAGAATGAAACATCATTTTCTCCATCCTTCTTCCTAAGTGTCTGTGTTAGGTTTCAGGCATTCAGAAAGGTAAGGGCATTCCAAGAAATGAAGCTGGAAATACAGATTCTTCACACGCAGCGCCTGGAGTCAACATGATGTGGCAGACATCGCTTGTGGATTCTGGTTTAAATAATAAAATCTGAGTAAAGGCAAGAGGGTAGCAATACAAAAAATTGCCTGTCGGTTCATTCCTATCAAGAGCACATGTGTGCTGTGTCTTTTTTATCACATATATCTAAGCTGCACAACATAGTGTTTTGATAAATGGTGAAATGATGACTACTCTTGAGCAGAGCTCAGGGGAAGCAAATGTATATTTTCCACCTTCAATAGGACAGTATTCAGCAATGAGTATTATTCCTTTACGCTCTCCCTTGTGGCCACAAAAAGGACAAGTGAGTGATTTAATCAAAAAGTCTTTCATGTCACTTAGTGTGGCTACAGTCACACACACATCTTAATAAACAAGGTGAGGATACTGATGATCTGAGATGCGTTTCTAAATTATCTCCTTCATCTGTGTAGCATTTAACTCTGCTGAAAATAGAGGTGGCGTGTTGCCTTCTTTAGCTGTCTTCTTTAAAATTTAAATACCTTCGAAGCCTATTCAGGCTTCCTTCTGAGATGATAATCAGACAATAGAAAGCATGTGGAGGAAAGCCAGGCACAGTGGCGCACACACGCCTGTAATCCCAGCGTTTTGAGAGGCCGAGGCGGGTGGATTGCCTGAGCTTAGGAGCTGGAGACTAGCCTGGGCAACACATCAAAACCCCATCTCTACAAAAAATACAAACATTAGCCAGGCATGGAGGTGTGCACCTGTAGTACCAGCTACTTGGAAGACTGAGCAAATAGAATCGCTTGGACTCGAGAGATGGAGGTTGCAGTGAGCCAGGATCAAGCCACTGCACTTCAGTCTGTGTGGAGACCTTACCAAGGAAGGAAGGGAGGGAGGGGAATAGGAAGATGTTTTAAGACTGAAAGTTACACAAAATTGCTCAATTGAGAGAATATTTGTTGAGTGCTTCATTAAATGCTAAGCAGTATTAGACATGACACTTATTCTCATGAACCCTAAAACTACGTGTCGATAACATGAGTACATTTCATCCGAGCCCTAGTTGGAAATCCCTCACTACCCAGGGATAAGCTGGGAAGTTCACTCAGCTCACCAAGCCTCAGTCCCTCTATTTGCAAAAATGAAACAAAAAAAGATGGAATAAGCTAGTCTCTGCCAACTTTTCAGAATGATTACATGGTTTAGATCAGGCAAATGATAGCCTGCAGACTAAATCTGCCCGACCACCTGTTTTGTAAATTAAGTTTTCTTGGAGCACAGGCACACCCGTTTGTTTATGTCCTGTCTATTGCTGCTTTCACACAGAGCTGACTAGTTGCCACGGAGATCATGACTTGCAAAGCATAAAGTATAGACTCTCTGGTCCTTTATAGGAAAATAGGTGATCGTGGTCTATGTGCAGGAATGTGAAATATGGCACATATAGGTTACATCTTGTGCAGGACAGACATCTGCTTGGGCAGCAGACTAGATCAGCTTGAATTTGAAACATCTAGAGAACTAACCTTTGATTCACCCAGTTGTGTGGTAAACACTCAAGATTATATTACGGCCATTGTAGCGGGCCCCCTACCAGGCTACTCAAGGGTGTGTGTCTGCTGCCTGACCCCTAAAGGCAGGGCAGGGAGCCAAGGCCATGGTGCCCAGCCATGAGCACCCAAACATCCCGAGAGTATCTGAGAACCTACCAAGGAAAACAGCCTCATCGCTCAAAGACAGTAGCCCAAGAGCCAGAAAATTAAAAGCAGTTTAGAGGCTGGGCACAGTGGCTCACACCTGTAATCCCAGCACTTTGGAAGGCCGAGGTAGGTGGATTGCTTGGGGTCAGGAGTTCAAGACCAGCCTGGTCAACCTGGTGAAACCCCATCTCTAATAAAAATACAAAATTAGCCAGGTGTGGTGACAGGCACCTGTAATCTGAGCTACTTGGGAGGCTGAGGCAGGAGAATTGCTTGAACCTAGGAGGCGGAGGTTGCGATGAGCTGAGATTGTACCATTGTATTCCAGCCTGGGTAACAAGAGTGAAACTCCTTCTCAAAAAAAAGCATTTTAGAGACAGGAGGTGGCATGGAACTCTTGAGCCATCCTGCTGCTGCCAAGGAGTGCCCTGTACATACATCCTAATAAACTCATCTACTCACCCAGCTGGCCTCGTCTGAGTCATTCTGAAGTCTCTCGGCACCATCTGAGTTTGCCGGGGGACTGGGCAAGGGGAGCAGACGGTCCCCAGTTTTTCTCATAGCAGCTGTCACCCTAAACCTGGGGGGTCTCTTACACCACTTATATATGGTTAGTATCCAGAACATCAGGGGGACCAGGAAGGCATCAGATATCAATAAATACACCTTTAAAGGCAAACTGGAAACCAATAGACTGTGTCTTCTAGAATCTGACACAGCCTCTACCCCATTGCCGGCTCAGAGAAGTCATTCGTGTCCATCTACGTCTGGATAAATGTTTTATTTTAAGGTTACAAATAAGGTGTACAACTTTCAAGTACACACCTAAAATTATTGTTTAATTAATTTTTTGTACTTAATTTTTTGTACTAATTAATTTTTATGTACATATATACATGAGCAAACAATACCTACATTAAGACAGAGAACATTTCCAACAACCCTGAAGGCTCCCTGGAACCCCCATTCAGTTGATAACTCCTTAAAGATCCCAAATATTCTGATATCTCTCACCATAAATTGGTTTTGCCTGGGATTTGAACATCATGTAAACAGAATCAGATAATAGATTTTTGTGTGTGTGCCTGACTTTTTTTGTAAAGAAGCCGTAAGAATTTAAGATCAGTCTGTCTCTTTCTTGGCTGGAAAGGCAGTCAAAAAAAAAAAAAAAAAAAAACAGAAATTGGGGCAGCAAATCCACACAGCTTACCTAGATCTGATGCTGTTGGTTAAAGGCAAAATCTCACGTAGTGCTTTTTAGCTTGTGCAAAAATCAGCTGCATTGCAGTTTTAAAGCAATAAATATGACTCTGCTCCCTGACAGCTAAAGACCATAAGGGAAGACTCTTCTCTATAAGCAAGCGCTTGCTTCAGCCTGTCCTGCTCAGAATAAAAGCCACACCTGCAGCAGTCTGCTCTCAGATTCCTGCAGATCTGTGGAAGGTCTGAGCCTCTGCTGAGACCCTGGCCCCTGCCCTTCTGCCCCTAAGAATGAAATGCGATCACTCATGAAAACAGTCCCGTGCCTGTGGACAAAGTGACCCACCTTGGTAAAAATCTAACTTGTTTTGCACCAAGGACAGGATCACTAGGGCTAAAGACACCCTCCAAGCCACAAACCTCAATCTCCACATGTTGCTTGACCTCACAAACTGTGCTTCTTATTAATGCCTCAAAACAACCCAGTGGATCCGAGCAGTTTGGGTCTATGAGGTGTTCTGATCACCGAGGCCTGAAGCAATTGAGAAACAAGACAAAAAGAGGCAGCTGATGGAGAGCCAAATTCTCCCACGTGGGACTGACGAAGCCTTGGCTGAAGGACACAGATTATTTCTGCAGCCACATCAACTCCCTGACAGCAAACCCTAGAATGAGACGCCCGTCCAGTCACAAACCTCAGACCCGTCCTGCCCACATGGAAAAGCTGAGGAAAACGTTTGCTCTCTGTGGACACCTTTCTCCCCTGCGGAAGAAGCCAGATTCCAAGTGCCCAGTTCACCAAATGGATTGAATCTTTCTTCCTCCCTGGGGAGAAGCTGGGAGTTTTATAATAATCAGAGTTTCCTCACGCAGAGGGAAACTTTAGAAGATAACCATGCCTTCAACAGAAACGTAAACTACCAACAAACGGTTAGTATTATTAGTAATTAACACTTAAATACGTTAAGCCACACTTACATCAGGAGGTAAATATTAGCCAAAATGTTATTAACTAATTGAAAACTACTTTCACTGACCACTGAGGTATGAAATTTAATTATAAGTTTACAATTTTTGGCTGGGTATGGTGACATAACGCGTGTAATCTCAGTACTTTGGCAGTCTGTGGCAGGAGGATTGCTTGAGGTCCAGAGTTCAAGACCAGCCTGGGCAATACAGAGAGATCTGCCTCTACAAAAAAAATTTTTTAATTATCTGGCTCATTGGGAGGGCAAGGCAGGCGGATCAGGAAGTCAAGAGATCAAGACCATCCTAAATATACTAAATATACGAAAATTAGCTGGGCGTGATTGCGCTCACCTGTAGTCCCAGCTACTCAGAAGGCTGAGGCAGGAGAATCACTTGAACCCAGGAGGTGGAGGTTGCAGTGAGCTGAGATCGAGCCACTGCACTCCAGCCTGATGACAGAGCGAGACTCCATCTCAAACAAAAACAAATGATCTGGGCATGATGGCAAACACTTGGAGTCCCAGCTACTCTGGAGACTGAGGTGGGAAGATTGCTTGAGGCCAGAAGTTCATGGCTACAACGATCTATGATTGTGCCACTAGCTTGAGCGAGACCTCATCTCTCTAAAAAAAATTTTTAAGTTTATAATTTTTGCTGACGACATTAGATGTCAGAACAACAAAATCATTTATAGATAGGGCATCTGTATTTTAAACTGGCTATACTCCTTTTCTGGATCTGCTTTAAAAGTAAGATTTAGCTGGACATGGTGGCTCACGCCTGTAATCCCAACACTCTGGGAGGCCAAGGTGGATGGATCACCTGAGGTCAGAAGTTCAAGACCAGCCTGGCCAACCCGGTGAAACCCTGTCTCTACTAAAAACAAATACAAAACTTAGCCGGGTATGGTGGCAGTCACCTGTAATCCCAGCTACTCTGGAGGTTGAAGCAGGAGAATTGCTTGAATCCAGGAGGTGGGCAGCGAGCCGAGATTGTGCCATTGCACTCCAGCCTGGGTGACAAGAGTGAAACTCCATCTCAAAAAATAAATAAATAAATAAATAAAAATAAAAGCAAGACTCTTCTTTGTAAATAACAATTGTGACATAGGATGCAGAGGCCTCATCACAGGGAGAATTCAAAGAACTGAATTTACTATTTAAATCTTTTAATCACCTACTATTACCTTCTGCTAATATATTTCTATCACCTATTATTACGGGCCAGAAACAAAGCTGCTGCATCTAATCAAAATATTCTTTAGAGCAAAGTGCTATTTCAGCCAGTCTGCACTCCTTATCACAGTCTAACCTAAACACCTTCAAGAGACCTGTGATCAGATAGTCCCTAACCTATTACTTCATGCCTAGGATACTGATTATGTAAATAGCGCTTATTAAGATATGAATTGCCTTTGTTCAACAGCAATCTTAAAAAGTAAATTTTAGGAACAGAGAAGAGGGAAAAACATAGCAAAATTTCTAAAATGAGGCTTCCTGGTCAAGGGACAGCCAACTGTGGCTCCAGCTCTGCCACCAAGCAGTCATGTGCTTTTAGACAAGGCGGTTTCTTCTGTCCGCATGTCCTCACCAGCACCACAAAGTCACATGACTAAGTCACCTTCAAATCCCTTTCTGTTCTTCGCCATGGCAGAACAAGTGAAGTATAGTAGAGTCAGACTTAGTTTTGAGTCCTCGCTTGGTCAATTAGCTGCTGACGTGCCTTCCATTAAACCTCTATACAATCAGCTTCAGTACCACTAATATGGTGGTTGATATAGTTTGGATCCAAATCTCGTGAATTGTAAACCCCAGTATTGGAGGTGGAGCCTGGTGGGAAATGTTTGCATCATGAGGGCAGATCCCTCATGAATGTCTTGAGCCTTGGTGAGAAGTGAGCTCTTGCTCTGAGTTTACACAAGATTTGGTCATTTAAAAGTGTGTGGCATCCCTGCCCCCCCATCCCCCTGCCCCCCCAAGCACACACACTCTGTCTCTCACTCCTGCTCTGGTCATGTGACATGCCTGCTCCCTTTTCACCATCTGCCACTACTGTAAGCTTCCTGAGGCCTCCCCAGAAGCTAAGCAGATGCCAGCACCACACTTCCTGTACAACCTGCAGAGCCATGAGCCAATTAAACCTCTTCTCTTTATGAATCATCCAGTCACAGGTGTTTGTTTGTTTGTTTGTTTGTTTGTTTGAGACAGGGCCTTGCTCTGTCGCCCAGGCTGGAGTGCAATGGCGCAACCTTGGCTCACTGCAGCCTCCGCCTCTCGAGTTCAAGCAATTTTCCTGCCTCGGTCTCCCAAGTAGCTGGGATTACAGGGGTGTGCCTCTATACCTGGCTAATTTTTGCATTTTTAGTAGAGATGGGGTTTCACCATGTTGGCCAGGCTGGTCTCAAACTCCTGACCTCAGGTGATCCACCTGCCTTGGCCTCCCAAAGTACTGGGATTACAGGCGTGAGCCACCGTGCCTAGCTAGTCACAGGTATTTCTTTACAGCAATGCAAGAACTACCTAATACAATGGTGTATAACCATATTATACATGATATGGAGATATATCATGGGATTATAGAGGCATAGAATGTAGAGATGTAAAGATATTTTCCAAACTGAGTTCTTAAGAAGATAAAAATGGGCTCAAGCCATCCTCCCGCCTCAGCCTCCAGCACATGCCACCAAGCCTGGCTCATGTTTTTATTTTTTTATTTTTTGTAGAGATGGAGTTTCATTATGTTGCCCAGGTTAATCTTGAACTCATGGCCTCAAACAATCCTCCCACCTCAGCCTCCTGCAGTGCTGGGATTACAGGCATGAGCCCCCACACCCTGCCAGTTATTTTAGGTTTTCCATGTCTTTATCCTTGTATTTTGTTGTGAACAATTAAATGTTGGCAAGCTTGTCTAATTTCTCAAACTACCGTATTAGGAATGATTCACTTTTCAAACCTTTATTCTGAGTTTCCTGCCAGATATTGAACATAAAAACTCATGGCTTCTCAGGAGTTTCTCCTTATGAGCTCCTCGAAGAGCTCACAGCCTGGAATGCTGGTGGTCATGGCATATAATTATGAAAAGCTTAATTCTCTCATTCAAGGACTCAAAATGGTATTAAAAATTAACAGCACAATTTTCATGTCTACAGAAAAGCTGCACAAGGGAATTTGAACTAAACAGTCTCAAGATCCCTTCTAGCTTTAAAGTTGGATTCTGTGATTCAGCCTGCAGACCAAATATCAAAAAATAACTTCAAAATCTGGAGCAGAATACGCTACTCTTAAAATTCACTCATCGGCTTTCCTGAAAGCTGCTGCTGGAAAAATACGTTTCATTCGCTCTTCTGGGAGAAAAGAGAGAGAAAGCTATTGTAATATACAACAGGCTTCCTAATGGAAAAGGCTTTCATTTGGAGGACACCATTTATTGATTGACATTTGAGGGATTTAGGAAGACATTGACAGGGTCCCTCCATAATTTTCTCCTTGACCTATTTGTCAATCACAAATTTCAAGGACTTTCTGAATGGCAAGTGTGATGGTTCTTATCAGCCAGTGTTAAAACGCTAAGCAGAGGTTTTTTTTTAATGCTGGTTCTATAAATTTACCCTCTTAATAGCAATTACCATCAATTAAATAAGGCTGTTAAGGACTCTGCTTCATGCTAGAGAATTATCCCTTGGATAATTAATTATTCTTCTGAGAAATTATCTCTCACTCTACATATATATTATATATATAATGTGTATATATATTTAATGTACTATAAAATAATGTATTATATGTAATGTATAATCTATATTATATATTCTATAGTGTATATGTTATATATAATGATATATATCTATATAATATATAATGAGTATATGTAGCATCGTGTTATATATACTACGTATATATAGCTATGTAATATATGAGTATATATAGAGAGAGAGAGAAAGACCAACACTCCCCACACACTTATATCCACCCACTCCCACACACACTGAGTCTCACTCACTCCCACACGCACACTCCCTTACACACACACACACACATTTAAAGAGAGGAACATATACACAGGCATGTATTCTTTGCCGTGATGATATACTATTTGTAAGCTGCAGATACAACTTCTACTCATATAAATTGGACTTGAATTCTATAAAAGTTATTCCATTCAATAGTAGGTAAAAACAGAAAAAACGTGACTGTAAAAGCTCTAGGAGTAGGTAGAATGATCACCATTTTACAGATTAGAAAACTGAATTCAGAAAGACTAGGAGGTCCAAGGTCTCCCATCTCACAGAGCCATGTCTCAGGACCCAAGTCTGTGGGGCTCCAGAGCTTCTGCCTTTCACTGAAAACTCTGTCCCCGGGTTCAAGCGATTCTCCTACCTCAGCCTCCGGAGTAGCTGGGATTACAGGCGCCTGCCACTGCGCCTGGCTAATTTTTGTATTTTTAGTAAAGACATGGTTTCAACATCTTGGCCAAGCTTGTCTTGAACTCTTGATTGGTGCAAAGGGCATGCATACAATGGGCAGATCTTTCATTCATTCATTCATTCATTCAACAGTTTCCATGAGCGCCCACCATGAGTCAGGCACTAATCCAGGCAATGGGCGTAAATAGTTGAAGAATAGACAGGGAACTTATTCTCTGGAGCTTACCATTCAGTGAGGAATGTTAGGCACTGAACTAGGAAACAAATACATGAACACGATCACTTTAATTAGTGGCAAGTACCTTGAAGAAAACAAAAAAAAGGTCAGCTCGGCACAGTGGCTCAGGCCTGTAATTCTAGCACTTTGGGAAGTCAAGGTGGGATCACTTGAGGCCAAGAGTTCAAGATCCACCTAGGGCAACATAGCAAGACTCAGTCTCTACAAAAAACTTAAAAATTAGCCAAGTGCAATGGTGCGTGCCTGTAGTCCTAGCTACTTGGGAGGACTAAACGGGAGGATCACTTGAGTCCAGGAGTTCAAGGCTGCAGTGAACTGTGATCTCCCCACTGCACTCCAGTCTGGGCAACAGAGTGAGATCCTGTCCCCCCACCAAAAAAAAATAGTTTTTCTGAGATGGTAGCATTTAACATTAGACCTAAATAACAAGGGCCCAAATACTTCAAGGTACAGGGATGAGGAAACAGGAAGTGCAGAAGTCAGAGAGGTGGGCCAGGGCAGCGAGGGGAAGGCCTTGGAGGCTGTGGTGAGGAGCTTGCAGTGGGAAGTCACTGGGGAATTTTAAGCAGAGGAGGCAGGGCCATAATCTGATTTACACGTTTAAAAAGATCGCTCTGCCATATAGAAGATGAATTGTGGGGGGGAAAGTAAAAGCAAGGAGAGCAGTTTATAAATTATTGCAAGAATCTAAGCAGGAGTTGACCAGGCGCAGTAGCTCATGCTTATAATCCCAACACACGGGAGGCAGAATTGGGAGTATCAGTTGAAGCCAGGAGTTCAAGACCAGCCCTGGAAATACAATGAGGCCCTGTCTCTACCAAAAAAACAAATGTTTTAGAAAAAATAAAAAGAATCTGAGCAGATGCTGATGATGTACCGATATGAGATGTATTTTGGGTATAGAACAAATAGCACTTGATGCTGGAATGACTGTGAAGAGTCAGGTAAAAAGAGAAACCAAGGATTGTCCCCAGGTTAGGGGCTGGAGCAACAGGAAAGATTGTGGCACCTTCTGCTGAAATGGGGTCAGTAGGGGAAATGACAGGTTCTACATAGGACACATCAAGTTTGAACTGCCTACTAGTTATCTAAGTGGGTGTGTCAAGTAGACAACTTGGTATCCATGTTGAAAACTCAGTGAAGTGCTCAGGCCAGAAAGTATTAGTCTGAGAATTACTAGCATGTTAATGAGCTTTTAAACCATGAGCTGTCTTGAGAGAGCGTATACAGAGAAGAGAAGAAAATATTGGCCCCATGATCTCCAATGTTTTATTTGATTTACCAGCTTCCTCAAGGAATTTCCCATTTGTTCCTGATTTATAAGATGCACCTATCTCTGAAAGCCACAGAGGAGGCCATTTGTCATTTGATAGTAGAGACATTTCTTCTACATCTTGATCTAACAATATGTAACATATTTAATTATCGTTACAATGCCCCAGTGTTTTCAGTATTTCACATTCTTTAAATAATTCTACGATGTAACTTTCCTCTAAAGATGAGAATCACAGCTGAAAGCATATTTCTTAGTTTTCTCTTTTCAAGTCACTTAGTTCACCAATGTCTCTTTTAATATAAGCTGTATTTACATTCCGTGACCAAATCTAGTGAGATACTATCACTGTTCACCTCTTTCTCCATATTTGAGTTCAGTCATGAAAAAGCTTGATGCTATTGTGCATGTATTGGTGTAGTAAAATAAAATAGATTTATATTAAGTATAGCATTTCCTCAAAAGATCTTTTGTAATCAAAAAGAAATTTAGATGTTAGCTGGGCACAGTGGCTCACTCCTATAATCCTAGCACTTTGGGAGGCTGAGGCGGGAGTATCTCTTGAGCCCAGGAGTTCGGGACCAGCCTGGGCAACCTAAAGAGACCCTGTCTCTATTTTTTTTTAATATCAATAAAATAAAATGTCCATTCAACACACTTTGAGAATTTTAAAGTAAAAACAACAGCAATAGGCAAAAGATTTTATATTCTACTCTAGAAAACTATGTACACTAAAACTCATCTCTTTGTTACTGCCTTTCGCAAGTCAGGGCAGAGCTGCACCTATCTTTGGGTCCCTGGCATCCATACATTCACTCATTCTTCATTTACTGTACTAATAATTATTGAAAGTCTACCATGTTCTGAGCACACAATACTTGTCTTTGAGGCATTTATAATCTAATGTGGAGTACAAAGAAATGAACAGACCGCCCATCAATTCCATCTGATAGATGTTATGATGGTGACATGCCCAGGGTATGATGATGGCACATAGATGGAGACTCCCCACCAAATGGGAGAGGTCAACACAGACTTACAGATTCGACTTAAGCTTAGGGCCCCTCAACTGCACAAATCTCTTCTAAGATCTCAGCAATGCGTTTGCGTGGTCATACATCTTTGTAGATTTTGAAAAAACAAAACCAAACCAGATATTTTAGTATTCTTTTTCTTCAGCAGACATTGTACACATTTCATGCCTCACAAAACCTGGATCAAATCCCAAGAAGAGCTCATAGAACTCTTCCAGATGAAGATTGACATCAGGCTGGGTCCTGAGGAAGATTGACCTCAGGCTGAGTCCTGAGGAAGATTGACATCAGGCTGGGTTCTGGTGAAGATGGTACCACGGAGGAGGAGTGGGGGTGGGGTAGGGAGGCAAAGTTGGGAGGGGCCTTGACACATAGAAGACGCTGTTCCCAGCTCAGAATGCAAAGGCCTTGGACATCTGAGATCTGCTGGTGTTTTACTATGGCCGAAGCATCAGCTGCAAGACAACAACTTGAAGTGAAACCACACAAATCAGGAGGTGATGGACAGTGAAAGGCCTTGCATGCAAAGCTAAGGAGTGGGATTTCATTCTGAGGTTTCATTGAAGGTCTCAAACAGGGGAGGAACTTTGATAATGTATGAAAAAGATTGCTCTGGCAGCAGCTCGGAAAATAGGTTGAAAGAGAGCAAGAATGAAGAGCAGTGCTGGGTTCAGAGAGGAGGCTGTTGAGTTAGACTGAGAAGGTGTGATGGATAACTCCCAGTTTCTGTTTGGACTTAGCTGGTGGGAGAGTGATTCACTGTGATTTTGAATCCAAGAAAAAGGATGGATAAACTGTTTTGTTAAGGGTGTGAGGAAGATAGATATGATTTCCACACTGGAAATGAGGGTTTCTAGATTCAGCTGTCTAGTAAGACGTAGTACGTAGGATTCTGGAGTTTAGGATATAAATCCATGCTAGAGGAAATGTGACACGGGAGCCGCCATCAGCTGGAGAGTAGGTGTGTCAGCTACAAATATCTATTTTATAATAGATAAAGACTATATAGTAAATAAATATAATTTATTTGAGTTTGAAAGAATAGTGACACCCACTAAAACTGCTGGTACCCCTATTCTTTCAAACTCCAACCTGGCCCCTTGGAGTCAACTTTGATTTACTTCTGTATTCAGCTGCTAACCATTCTTCTGTTCTCTCATGAATGTCCATGAATTCACTCTATCCCCTTCTTCTCCATTCCTACGGTCTCTTCTGCCCTATTACCCAATCCTTGGGATACTGTGTCTACCTCCATCTTGAATTTTTCTATCTTGAAGTTTTCTCTAATTTTCTTATTTAAAAAATATTTTATCTGGCCAGATGCAGCGGCTCACACCTGTAATCCCAGCACTTTGGAAGGCGAAGTGGGTAGATCACTTGAGGCCAGGAATTGCAGACCAGCCTGCTCAGGCGAAGGTTGCAGTGAGCCATGACCTGCCACTGGACTCCAGCCTGGGTGACAGAGCAAGACTCTGTCTCAAAAAAAAAAAAGGTGTATCCTACTATGTCCTTTAGATCGGCAGTCCCCAAACTTTTGGGCACCAGGGACTGGTTTCATGGAAGACAGTTTTTCCATGGACTGGGTCGGGAAGTTACTTCAGGATGATTCAAGTGCATTACATTTACTTTGCATTTTATTTCTATTGTTATTACATTGTAATATATAATGAAACAATTATACAACTCACCACACTGTGGAATCAGTGGGAGCCCTGAGCTTGTTTTCCTTTAACTAGATGGTCCCATCTAGTCTGGAAACCATCATTCTCAGCAAATGTGGAAGACAGTGATATAGCAATAGATCCTCAGGCATTAGACTCTCATAAGGAAGAGTACACCACCTAGGTCCCTCGCATGTGCAGTTCACTAAGTAGGGGTCACGCTCCTATGAGAATCTAATGCCGCTGCTGATCTGACAGCAGGTGGAGCTCAGGTGGTCATGCGAGCAGTGGGGAACAACTGTAAACACAGATGAGCTTCACTGGCTCACCACCGCTCACCTCCTGCTGTGTGGACCAGTTCCTAACAGGCCACAGGCCTGTACTGGTCTGTGTGGCCTGGGGTTTGGGGACCCCTGGTTTAGATCTTTGTGAGCTACCTCAAGGAAGAATAATTATCCCTACAGGGTAGGCCAAACACTGCTTTTTTTTTTTTTTTTTTTATGGAGTCTCACTCTGATGCCCAAGCTGACTGCAGTGGCATGATCTCGGCTGCAAACTTCCCCTCCAGGTTCAAGTGGTTCTCCTGCCTCAGCCTCCTGAATAGCTTGGATTACAGGTGCCCATCACCACTCCCAGCTAATTTTTGTATTTTTAGTAGAGACAGGGTTTTACCATGTTGGCCAGGCTGGTCTCAAACTCCTGACCTCAGGTGATCCACCCACCTCAGCCTCCCAAAGTGCTGGGCTTACAGGTGTGAGTGGCGTGCTTTAAAAAATTTTTGTTTAGCTCTGAATTCTTAGAAACTTTTAAAAATTATTATACTTTATGTTCTGGGGTACATGTGCAGAACGTGCAGGTTTGTTACATAGATATACACATGCTATGATGTGTATATCTGCACTCATCAACCCGTCATCTGCATTAGGTATTTCTCCTAATGCTCTCCCTCCCCAGCCTCCCACCCACAGCAGGCCACGGTGTGTAATACTCCCCTCCCTGTGTCCACGTGTTCTCATTGTTCAACACCCACTTATGAGTGAGAACATGCTGTGTTTGGTGTTCTGTTCTTGTGTCAGTTTGCTGAGAATGATGGTTTCCAGCTTCACCCATGTTCCTGCAAAGGCCATGAACTCACCCTTTTATATGACTGCATAGTATTCCATGGGATTGTTGAGTCAAATGGTATTTCTGTCTAGATCCTTGAGGAATCACCACACTGTCTTCCACAGCGGTTGAACTAATTTACTCCCACCAACAGTGTAAAAGTATTCCTATTTCTCCACATCCTCTCTAGCATGTGTTGTTTCCTGACTTTTTAATGCTCACCATTCTAACTGGCATGAGATGGTATCTCATTGTGGTTTTAATTTGTATTTTTCTAATGACTCGTGACAATGAGCTTTTTTCATGTTTGTTGGGTGCACAAATGTCTTCTTTTGAGAAGTGAGACACTTATTTTTCAATCACACCTACTAATGGAGGGTGTTCCTAACGTGGCCTTCCACATGAAGTGTCCAGGGCCCAGGGGCCCTTCACCTTGTAGCTGTGCAGATCATCAATGCATGGCCTCCAGAGGCACTGCAGAAAGGAAAAGAGAAAGCAAGACATGTAGGGGGTCTTCGTAAGCCAGACCTGGAAATAGCTCATATCATTTGTACTTACATCCCCTGATCTGAACTCGGCTTCATGGCTGCAACTAACTTCAAATGAAGTGGGGAAATGAAGTTTATCTGTGTGCTTGAAATAAAAGAATAACTGATATTGGGCACCACTAGCAATTTCTGCCTTACCTCTTTTTTTTTAAGAGTCTGTCCCCAGACTGGAGTGCAGCGGCACAATCATAGCTCACTGGGACCTCCAACTGCTGGGCTCAAGACAATGTCCCACCTCAGACTCCCTAGTAATAACTGGGACCACAGGCACAGGTCACCACAACACGCTAACTTTTTTATTATTATTGTAGAGACAGGGGTCTTGCTCAGCTGGTCTCACACTCCATTGACCAACATCTCTCCATTTTCCCTCCACAGTCCCTGGAAACTACCAATCTACTTTCTGTCTCTTATGAGTTTCAGTACTTTCCATCCCTCATACAAGTGGAATCATACACCATTTGTCTTTTTGTGATTGGCTAATTTCACTTAGCATAATGTGAATAACAGGGTTTTCTTCTTTTTAAGGCTATTTCACTGTGTGTGCATGTGTGTGCACACGTGCGTGTGTGTGTGCATCTGTGTGTGTGTGTGTGTGCGTGTGTGCATCTATGTGTGCATGTGTGTGTGCATGTGTGTACATCTATGTGCATGTGTGCACACGTGCGTGTGTGTGCATGCGTGTGTGTGCTTGTGTGTAAACATACTACACTTGTTGTCCAGTCATCTGTTGATGGACACTTGGGTTGGTTCCTAACAGATCACGGCGACTGTCACCAATGCTGTAGTGAACAGGAGATGCAGATAGCTCTTTGACATATTGATCTTATTTCCTTTGGAAATAGGTCCAGTAATAGGATTGCTGGATCATGTGGTAATTCTATTTTTAGTTTTTTAAAGAACCTCCATAATGTTTTTAATAGAATAAGGATTTTTTTAAACTTTTCTACCACATTTCTTCTACACTGTGTATAGCTGTGCTCACGGAGACAAGCAGCTTCTTTAACTTCTCCACGGCACAGGAATTCCATTGCATATAAAATCGAACCTACTCAACAGCTGAGGGAGACTGGAAATGATGGGTCCATATCCTGGTGCATTGTCATATAATTCAAACAATGGTGCAGCTACCAGCCTGTAATTTTCAGGGACTGCAAACAAGGCTTTTTCTTGAAGCTGAACCAGAAGCAACTTCTTATGCTCCTTAGACTTTGTAATATGTGCAGGAATATATGGATACTGAGGAGGTTCAAAATTTGGTCTCTGCCAGTTACCAATGACCCAGTCTCGCAGAACTCCATCCTGACGACCCAGTATCCCTGTCATGAAGCGTTTTAGTCCTTCAACTTCATTTTATCCTGGGTTAAGTTCACCACCAGGTAGTTTGAAGAAAGTTGTTTCCAGCTGTAGCAGTAATGCATGGGGTAACCGGTGCTCATGTACAATCAGAACCCCTTCTACATTCCAATTTTATCAAATTCTTCCCTCATGTGCCAAAATCTGGCTGCAACAGAGCTGTCCTGCTCATAAAGGGGTTCTATTGTACCAAAAGTATAATTGGTAAGAGGGTACAGGTTGATGTGCGCTCCAGGGTGAGGGAGTTGGTCTGCTGGATGTACTTGTTGCCAAACTGGGTGACCCCACCAGGACCAGCCGGTCTGCCCACAATTGGGTGGCACTGCAGACATGCTGGCAAGCTCTGGCGCTGGTGACCAGCAGAAAGTGGGAGGCAGGGGACACTTTCCCCAAGTGGAAAGCGGTTATCTGCGACCCTCTCAATGGCCACAGCCCGCCATTGATAGGAGAGCTCAAGGGGAGCAGAATAAGAATTTTTTAATGTACTTTTATCCAATCACTTCTCTGAAACTTTATTTATTTATTTATTTATTTATTTATTTATTTATTTATTTATTGTTAACAGCTTTATTGAGTTATAGCTGACATACAATAAATAAGAAATTGCTTAAAGGATATAATTTCATGTGTGGTTACACTCATAAAATAATGATTAGAGTAAAGGAAATGGGCCGGTCACGGTGGCTCACACCTGTAATCCCAGCACTTTGGGAGGCCAAGGCAGGTGGATCGCTTGAGGTCAGGAGTTCGAGACCAGCCTGGCCAACATGGTGAAGCCCCATCTTTACTAAAAGTAGAAAAATTAGCCAGGTGTCATGGTGCACATCTGTACTCCCAGCTACTTGGGAGGCTGAGACAGAAGAATCACTTGAACCCGGGAGGCGGAGGTTGTAGTGAGCCAAGATCATACCACTGCACTCCAGCCTGGGTGACAAGAGCAAGACTCCATATCAAAAAAAAAGTATAAAGGAAATGAACATACTCGGTCCACACAAAGTCCTCTTGCGCTCCCACCTGCCAACTCATCCCTGGGTTTCTATCACTATGGATTACTCTGTTGTGTGTCATAGAATGTTACATACATTCAACCATACAATATGTTTATTGTTTTGTATGACTTCTTTCAGTCAGCAAAATTATTTCAGATTTATCCATTGTGTAGAGCAATTGATAGTTCGCTCCTTTCCATTGCTGAGTACTGTTCCATTGTGTAGATATATCATCATTTGTTTACCCATTCTGAAAAATTTAAACACTACTATTTACATTCCATTCAGTGGAAAAGAAAAACAACTCTTCCAGGAAACATGGTAAGAGAGCCAAGAAATTAATCTAGGATAGCAGTCCCCAAATTCCTAGGCCCCACTCCCAGAGATTCTGATTCACATTATTTTGACAATCTCTCCCAGTAACCCTGATGCTGAACCAGGTTTCAGAAACATTAGTCTAGGTCAGGGGTGTCCTATCTTTTGGCTTCCTTTCCTGGGCCACATTAGAAGAATTGTCTTGGGCCACATGTAAAATACAGAAACATTAATGTACTAACTATAGCTGATGACAAAAAAAAAATCACAAAAAAACTTATAATATTTTAAGAAAGTTTACGAATTTGTGTTGGGCCACATTCAAAGCCATCCTGGGCTGCCTATGACCCACATGCTGCGTGTTGGACAAGCTTGGTCTAGGTTATAAGTAGGGCAGCTGTCACAGTAGACAGTGTCATGGCCACAACAGGCACAGGTTAGGCGAGGTACAGAGGTTAGGAAAGGCCAGGCCAGGCATAGGTCAGACCAAGTCAAACACGACAGAACTTGGCTCAGGCAGTCAGGCTGGCTCCTTTCTGACAAAACAGCACATGTTACTGTTGGCAGAGCAGCTATGTGCTACAGGATCAGCAAGTGCTGATGGAAGAGGCCAGAACCTTGGATAGCTCCCTGTTGGCAAAACTGATTCACTCAGATCCCAGGTCTTTCATTCTCAGACACCTGGGCTTACGTGATAAGCTCCACCCCCAGGACACCTAGTTTGGCCAGTAAGAGAGCTTCCTACATATGCCAAACATACTTCCTGTAGCATAAGAGAATTATGCTTTTTTCCCCACTACCCCACTACCACCACCTGAGCTTGTGATCTCTCTACCAAACGGGGGTAACTCACAGGATGTCAGTGGGGTAGCTGTGACCCTGGTAATTCAACAGGACAGTTTGTGTGGCAGGGTACATGGTAAATTTGTTTTTTCTAAACTGTTGAATGCCACACCTTGCAGATTGTCTCTTCAGTGATTTTTAACACTATCTGAAATATTGAAAACAGCTACTAACCAAAGGACCAATACAGATAAACTGATACCTGAACACTTTTAACTGAAGATAATCATTAATCATGATCAATGACACCTTTATTTCCATGGAAAGCCTGCAACTAAATATAAGTGATCATGATATTGAAAAGACTCTTAATGGAATATAAAGAATACTTTTACTTAGCTAGGTGTGGTGGTAGTGTACACCTGTAGTCCCAGCTACTCAGGAGGCTAGGGTGGGAGAATCACTTGAGCCTGGGAGGTTGAGGCTGCAGTGAGCCATGACCGCACCACTGCACTCCAGCTTAGGTAACAGAGCAAGACCCTGTCTCAAAAAAAAAA
This sequence comes from Cacajao melanocephalus, assembly GCA_963573385.1. Classification (NCBI taxonomy): domain Eukaryota; kingdom Metazoa; phylum Chordata; class Mammalia; order Primates; family Pitheciidae; genus Cacajao; species Cacajao melanocephalus. Next base: position 105,855 of record CAUYLG010005444.1, on the reverse strand, counting down.
AAAAAAAAAATCACTATCTTCTCAAAAAAAGGTACTATCTTAGAAGAGCATTGATACAGAAGTCCAAGGAGAGCCAATGGTGTTAGAAGCAATCGTGTTACTTAAGAATCTGAAGCCTCAAACACAAACGTAAAATAAGGATACTCACAACTACAACTTAAAAATGATCCTTTGTGCCATTTTTGTTCTTCTAACTGGTTTTAATTCAACCCACAACCAGCAGGCGACACAGGATGAACTGGAGGCTGAGTCCAAGAACAGGATTATTAGTACTAAGAACTGACAAACCTGGTCACTTCCATGGACTCTCTGAAGCAATAACTGCTACATGGACTTTAGCTTAGAGAGCTATTATCTATTAATATATTAATGAAGTTAACATTATGTTAAATATATTATACAAATGTATAATACAGATAGAGCAAAAATCTAAGAAAACATCAACTGGGTTAGCTAGAGCTGAAGATTTAATGCATATTTATATGAATGTGTGTTTTATCTACCTCAAAATCTATATTATCCATATTTGTCCTTCATTTAAAAATAATAAAATAAAGGATTAATGTGGGAAAATGAGTCTTTCGTCATCTGAAAAGCTGATCTCTTTAAGGACACTTAATTTAAATAAGTTGGTAATTTTCCCAGGCAATTACAACATATAAAACTCTCAGAAAGACATGAGAGCCAAGAAAATGCATTGATGGCACCTCTAAAATAAAATACAATAAAATAATAACCAGTCAGAGCTGCACATTCCCTCAGTCATATTCTTCTTATTCTTCCCCTTCCATTATCCCATTAAAGGAAAAGCACAGAGAATCCAATCAGCATCAGGTTTTTGCACGAGTAGAACAAACTTAAAGAGTGAAAACCATCATCTTTTGCCTCTGAATTTTTTCTTTTCATATTGATTCGGAGTCACCATCACCTGGTGTGAAATGAGGTGATCATATTGAAAGATGTATAAAGCCACTGTCATCCCGCCGAAAACACACACTGATGTGTATGCCAGAAGTGACAGCAGAGACATGAACTGATGGCTGCCAAGGAGAACTGTGTCTACCTCTGCTGCCCACGCTACTGAGGTAGGGAGGAGAAATCTCGGAGCTATGGTTTGAATGTATGTGTCCCTGCAAAATTCATATGTTGGAACCTAATCACCAAGGTATGATATTAAGAAATGGGGCCTTTGGGAGGTGATAGGCCATGCGGGCTCCACCTTCAGAAATGAGATTAAAGTCCTTATCAAAGAGGCCTCAGAGAGCTGCCTTGTACTTTCATCTCTTCTGCCATGTGAGGATACAGCAAGAGGCACCATCTTGAAGCAGAGAGCAAGCCTTCTCCATAACTGAATCCAGCTTTGCCTTGATCTTGGACTTCGTACCCTTCACAACAGTTTTCTGGATAAATGAAACATTATTGTTGTTGTTTCTTTTTGAGATGGAGTCTCACTCTGTCACCAGGCTAGACCGCAGTGGCACGATCTCAACTCACTGCAACCTCTGCCTCCCGGGTTCAAGCGATTCCCCTGCCTCAGCCTCCCAACCAGCTGGGACTACAGGCACACGCCACCACACCCAGCTAATTTTTACATTTTTAGTAGAGACAGGGGTTCACCAGGTTACCAGGTTGGCCAGGATGGTCTTGATCTCTTGACCTCATGATCCACCCGCCTCTGACTTTCAAAGTGCCAGGATTATAGATGTGAACCAACGCACCCGGCCAAAACTTTTTTATTTATAAATTACCCAGTCTGATGTATTTTGTTATAGCAGCAGAAACAGGCCATTATTTGGGTTTTCTAAAAAGGGTTGATTTGGTATATGAAGATTTATTTGTTATTTTCTTCTAATTTCTGGGTATAGAGGAAAATTGAATGAGAGTTAAAATACATGAGTCATTATCTATTCAATAAATATTAATTGAACACTTTTGTAGATCAGGGAAATTGCCCTAGACCCTACCCTGGAACTTATGAAGTTTATTCATCTAATGCAAGAAAATATTATATTATAATTATATCACATAACATTCTGTTAAGTATATCATATTAAACAAACATATGGTATAGAGTAACAATTTAAGAGAACATCAACTGGGGTAGCTGGAGCTGATTTAATGTGCCTTTATATGAATGTGTATTTTATCTATATGAATTATCTATATTGGTTCTTCATTTAAAAATAATAAAGGATTAATTTGGGAAAATTAGTCTTAGTCATCATAATTGACTTATGTATGCTTACCAACATTCATGGGTTTACTAGTTTAAACAGCATCATAAGCTTATTTTCTACTTAAATAAAGTGTTCTAACTCGATTTTATCACGAAAATTTTTTTCAAATATTTCCACATTTTAATTACTACTCAGTTACAGGGGGTCCATTTTTTAAAATGTTCTCTAAGTTGTAAATCTATTTTCAAGTTGGTGATGTTGAATTCGATCACTATACCCAAACAGTTTGCACCAATGCTGTGCTAAAATAACCTTGGACTGGCTTATGTGGAAATACGCATTTCACAGCAGTGTTTCTCAAAGAACGGTCCTCAAGCACTTGCGTCAGAGTCACGCAAGATGCCCATTCCACATGCAGCTTCCTGGCCACTGCTTCAAATGTATAAAATCATTGTTTCTGAGAATGGCACCTCCCCGGGTGACGCATGTGCATAGTATGGTTTGAGGCCCACAGATGTGCAGAATGGAACCAACTTGTGCTGATTCTCATTTTACCACTTTGCTTATTCAATATGGTTGCCTTGGTCTTTCATTTATCTGTTCAGTGAATACTCACTGCACAAACACCATGAACAAGGCATTCAGCTAAGCTCTGGAAAACACCAGGGAATAGACAGAAATGTTCCCGAGAAGCATGGGCTGATTCTATCAGGGAAAGCAATCAAGAAATAATGTCATAACTAATTTCTCAATGCAATTTTGACAGGTGCTACCAAGGAGAAATAAGAGGTATTAATACAAAGGGGTGTTGACTCAGACCTGGGGCTGGGGGTGTCAACTCTGGGGAGGGCTGCACGAGCAGCCATCTGAAGACCGAGAAGGAAAGAGCAGTCTAGGAAGAAGAGCATTCCAGGTGGAGCGAACATGTACCAAAGCTCTCAGGAAGGAAGAACTAAGGTGGTAAATGAAATCAGTAAGAAACGCAGCTCCTAGAATGGGCAAGGTCTACAGACTTTCGAGACTGGTTGAGAATTTTGGATTCTCTCCGGAGAACGATGATAATCCATTAGAGAATTTTAAATAGATTTGTTTTGTCAGTCAGTTCTGCAACTGTGTAAACGGAGGAGAGAGAACAGGAGCAGTCTGAATACAGCGAAGGTTCAGGCAGGGTTTGGCCCTATGGCAATGAGGCAGAAATGAGGAACTCTGCAATGGAAACATAGCTAACAAGTGAAAGTGTTCCAATTATGTCTGAGGAAGGCAGTGCCCTGGAACATTTTAAGGACCTTAAAATCTCATCTACCAAATTTTGCTAATTTAAAAATAACTCTGACAACACATATTGCCCTTTATCATCAGTGACAGCTATCCATGAGAACGAAACTAAAAGCACCAGTGCACATCCAAATTGTTCCTTCCATCCCATGCCCCGAAAGGAATTCGCGTGGTTTGTGGCTGCAGCCCTTTGCCTCTAAAGAGAAGTTAGATTTGGTTGGGGCCCCCTCTCTGGCTGGGAGCACCACCCTATTAACATGCAAACTATAAACATGGTGGAGTTGAGGAGCATGACACTCAGACCCAGGAACCTACTATTCTACAGAGTTAAATACAGGTTTAAGTCAAAAGGCAATGCGTTATTTTAAAAGAAGCGTCAACCGTTATTTTAGTCAAAAACACACAGTGAGTAAGAGTAAGAGAAAAAAAGCTTCAAAGGAAATATGGAATGAAATCATTTTGGAAAACTTGTAATCTATGATAGGGCAGTCCCTCTTTTTATCCTGAGCTATAATAAACAACAAAGCCCTTTACTTTCCAGCCTCAGCACATGGATAATGTGGGCTGAGACTTTGATTTGGATTATGTGTTGCAATAGCTGTCCTTTGAAAAGACAGTCACCTATCACTGAGATTCCCTGCTGATAGAAAAGTGTTTGTGACAACCAGACTTCAAAAGCTAACTCCATTTATTTGAACACCACTAAATCAAAATCTGTGAGATCCAGTCTGATTTGAGGTTTATATTTAATATGATTATAATCAAAAACTTTATTAAGCATATTTCTAACATAAACAAGATTGGAAGAAGAATGTGTAAGGAAATCTTAGAAGGTGAAATATTTCAAGCGTTGTCACTGTGAAAACAATTAATATACTATTCACAAGTGTCATATCTATTAATACAGCAAGGACAGTGGGATCTCTAATAAAGTCCCTGAATATCTGAAAAAACACAGTAGGCTTTCTTTTATAGCCATAGTAAGATAATTCATTATTGAATAATATATATACATATTCAGTTAAATATACCTATATGTGTACATACTTGCCATACATACTACAAAGAAATTACCAGTTTTTGAAGAACTGGACATCAAAAAACATTATCTAAACATAATTGAACCTTCTTTTCCTTGTATATTTGTGCTTTAAATTTACATATAGTAAAAATTTTGATGTTAAGGTATATGAACTATAACACATGCATACATTCTTGTAACCACCAAAATAAACAGGATATAGAACAACTTTAAAACCCCAAATAATTCCTTCCTCTTGAAGGCTGTCAGATCTTTTCCCCCACCCCTAACCCCCGACAGGCACCGTTCTGTTTTACTTTTCTATGGTTTTGCCTTTTTTAGAATATCATAGAAATGAATGCACAGCACGTAAATCTTTGGATCTGCCTTCTTTTGCTTAGCATGAGTCCTCTGAGATTCATCCACATCATTGCATACATCTTCTTCTGAGGATTCTCTCAGCAGTACTTCACAGCCTCTCTGGCTATTCATACGGAAAACATTTATATAGAAAGTCACAAACATGTAGAAAGTATAGGAGGTAAGATGTCATTAGTTCTGTGTCACAATGTAGTTTCCTTGACCTAAATGAGATTGCCCCATCAGCTAACTTGTTTGCCATTTGTTTCTAGTAAAGATGTCACAGAGAAAAACAACAGTAGTTATCTGACTGCATCTCGGTCCTCAGCGCAATGATTTCCAAGACTTTCCCATTGCCTGTCAACTGAAGACCAAACTCCTTCTCAGCCAAAGTTCTCCCGGGAACATTTTTCCAAGCTTCCCTCTCCCAGCTCCCTCAAGTAACCTACTTCCAGCCAAACTGGGCTATTCCTTCCCCTCTGATGTTCCGAGCTTTGCAACATTATGCTGACTCAGTCTTCAAGGACCTGTTGGAATGCCACCTTCTATTAACATATGCAGTCTTTCCTAATTCCTCCCTTTCTTTCCTTAAGGCTGCCCCCTAAGTGGATTTCCTCTCCAGTTCACACACATAGCATGCTGGAGTACTCGCCTTTGACACTGCTGGTACCTTGCCTTGAGGTAAAGGATCTATGACCGTATTTCATCACCTCCTTCTCCCCCTCCCTCTGCTTCTTCCCCACCCACTGCTGCCACCCCCCCCACCCACACCCCCTACTAAATGGTGTGCTCCTTCTGGAAAAAAGGCCCATCTTTCTCAGCTTTGCAAGCACAGAGCACACAGCGTGGCATCTTCAGTCATTATGAATCTGATGCTAAAGAGGAATATTACAAATACATGTCTGGCCCTGGAAGACATGACAGAGGAAAGAAAAGACATCTGAAAATTGACTGAAAAAGAAAATACAGCAGCTGTGACTATAATGCTACTAGAAAACTATTTCACAGTCTATTCCTGGGACAACAGCCATATGACAGCAGTTTCTGAATGAAAATTTTTAAATTGTAAAAAATTGTCTGTAAACTATTGGCATTTTGTCTTCTGTTAAACAGGAATATTACACAGTTAAAACTCAGTCTTTCTATAGGCCAAACATGCCATCTTAATGAGATAAAAGAGTTTTCCTGGCCGGGTGCGGTGGCTCATGCCTGTAATCCCAACACTTTGAGAGGCTGAGGAGGGTGGATCACCTGAGGTCAGGAGTTCAAGACCAGCCTGACCAACGTGGAAAAACCTTGTCTCTATTAAAAATACATAATTAGCCAGGTGGGGTGGTGCATGCCTGTAATCCCAGCTATTCAGGAGGCTAAGGCAGAACCACTTGAACCCGGGAGGCAGAAGTTGTGGTGAGCCACGATCATGCCATTGCACTCCAGCCTGGGCAACAAGAGCAAAACTCTGTCTCAAAAAAAAAAAAAAAAACAAACACACACACACACACACAAAAAGTTTTCCTTACTGGAGTGACTCACAGCGGAAGCTGGTTCACCCAAGGATCAGAAAGACTGGTTACACTTTAGATTCTAAAACACCACTTAGCCGTTAGTTACTTCCAACACAGTGAGTCATCATCATCTCATGATTCTGTGCGTGATGGGACCTCCCCAGTTGGTTCACAAACACGGTGCAGACAGGACTCACATCTTAGGCTTCGCTTTCATCTTGTGAGGTGTCCATTGATTCCCTCCCTATCCCATCCTCCTCCTACCATGTCCATCACCCACATGTACACACATCACAGAAGAGATAAACCAAATCTCAAAACCACCCCGACTCTTGAGGCATGTGAGCATCTAAAGTACAATCCCAATCATTTCCCCATTCCCTAAAGTTACCCTCAAGCCTGCAAGGGTGGTGCATGCTGCCTCCAGCTCCTCCTCTCTGTCAGGTTCAAGATTTTGGCAAATTTTAGCTTGGCACTTGTAAAAGGATGGCAACAGTCCTTGCACAAAACCAACTAAGGCCAGGCTTGGTAGCTCACATCTGTAATCCTGGCACTATGGGAAGCAAAGGCAGAAGGATCACTTGAGACCAGGTGTTCAAGACCAGCCTGGGCAACAGAGTGAGACCCCATCGTTACAAAAAACTAAAAATTAGCTGGGCATGGTGATGCACACGTGTAGTTTCGGCTACTTGGGAGGCTGAGGTGGGAGGATCATTTGAACCCAGGAGTTCAAGGCTGCAGTGAGCTATGATAGCACCACTGCATTGCAGCCTGGGCAGCACAGAGAAACCCTATCTTTAAAATTAATTAACTAATTAAACCAACAATAGTCAGGGGGACAAAAGAACAAGGTTCTCATTCCAGTTCTACCTCTAACCAGACATATGGCCTCGTGGAAGTCTCCAGACTGTTCTAGGCTTTGGCTTCCTTGTGTGGAAACTGACAGGTTGTATTAGATGTATCAGATATCTACCTATGTATCAGATGTCTATGCCACATTCCAGTTCTGACATATTGTGGTTCTAACCTTGGTGCACACTTGCATCCCTAAGGAGCAGAAAGAGTCTATATTTGGCCTTGCTCTTCATCCCTGCCTGGTTTCCTCTCTAGATAAAGCTCAGTCCAAAGAGTATGCTCTGGGCTTTCTTTTCTCTTCTCCGGCCTTTGCTTTAAATAGGCAAACAGGTATGCTCTATTTGGATAGCCCCACAGAGAATCTCTGGAGTAGATAATAGGACGAGAAGAAAAAGTCTATTTCATTTTGTCCTTTTTCTAATGATTTCCAACTTAGAAAATTGATGACAGGATGGAAGTCTCATCAATATTGCACGCACATAGCTCTCGGGATCTGCAGATTCCAGTGTTCAGGGACCTCCAATTTCTCAGCTGTTCATAGATAATAAAAAGTGTTAGATCTTGAATTTATATTTGACGGTTCCTCTGACACAGCTGGGGCTCTGCATGAGTAACTATTCTCCCTAGTACTCAGGTCCTTCCCTGGGGGTGAATAAGCCACGTGGGAGGATTCATTAACCCCCAAAGAAGCCTCTGGAGAGCTGTCTAGCCGGCTGCCATACTCACGCCCCCATGGGGAAACACCACACCCCTTTCCTACCATCCCCTGTGAGGAAGTGAGTGTTCCTGGAGTTTGAGAGAGTAGGGGCCGGGGGACACAGCCACATAAACCAGTCAAATAGCTGTGGACAACAAGAGACTCTTTCTCTCTATGCCTCAAGTCTTCAAGCCTTACCCACCCAAGTAATAGGTCCTACTTTTTTATATACTTTGGACTTGGACCTTGGACTCACTTGGCCTGGCCCAAATTGCTTCCTCTCTCTGGACTCAGAATTTCTCAATAAATTTATAAGCTCAGCCACAGGTGTATATCATCACAGTGTTGAGAAGAAAGCTATTTGCTAAATCCTCTGTTTCTCTTTCTCTCTGGGGACCTTTCAAAAATCATTCCTCAGTAGTCATAGTACAAAGTGCTGCATCTTCAGATGTCTACAATCCTTTAAAATAAATGAAAGAAAGGGTTCTGATGACACACAAACCTTCATAGAAGCGTAGCTATTTTGGTTAAGGAAGGCACACTCTATGCCAAATGCTGTCAGTACACTATCTCATTTAGTTCTCAAAATAGCTGCCACAATACTGTAAATGTGAGTGTTTTAGATATAAGGAACATCTCTAAAAGTAATAATATCTAACATGTCTTGCGTAGTCACTCAATTACTGCTGTAATTTGAATGGATGTGTTCCTCCAACATTCGTAGGTTCGAAACTACGACCCAATGTGATAGTATTAAGATGCCTTGAGGAAGTGATTGAATCATGAACACTTGGCTCTCACGAATGGATTGGTGCTGTTATAAAAGAAGTTGAGGCCGGGCGAGGTGGCTCAAGCCTGTAATCCCAGCACTTTGGGAGGCCAAGGCGGGCAGATCATGAGGTCAAGAGATCAAGACCATCCTGGCCAACATAGTAAAACACCATCTCTACTAAAAATACAAACAAAATTAGCTGGGCGTGGTGGCGCGCCTTTAGTCCTAGCTACTTGAGAGGCTGAGGCAGGAGAATTGCTTGAACCCGGGAGGCGGAGGTTGCAGAGAGCTGAGGTCATGCCACTGCACTCCAGCCTGGCGCCTGGTGACGGAGTGAGACTCTGTCTCAAAAAAAAAAAGAAGTTGAAGGGGACACTTGAGGTATCTTGCGTGAGGATGCCTCAAGGAGGTGCCATCGATGGGACTAGACCCTTACCAGACACCGAATCTACTGGTGCCATGGTCTTGGACCTCACAGCCTCCAGCACTGTGCAAAATAAATTTCTATTGCTTGTAAATTTCTCATTTTGTGGTATTTTGTTATAGCAGCCTGAAAAAACTGAGACAATTACTAAGTGGTTTCATGCCTTAAATCATTTATTTCTGACTATAAGGTGAATTGGTTCTATTATTATCCTCATTTATAGATGAGAAAACTAAGCACAGAGAAGCTAAGTCAGTTGCTGAAATTCACACAGCTATCAGGTCTTCCGAGTGGTCTGGATCCAGGGCTAACCTCTTAACCACTAAGCTCCATCTGATCAGTTAGAGGGAAGAGAAAAGGGCTGGCAGATTCAGCAAATGCAAATGCAGCACATCCAGTTACATCTGGATTTCAGATCAACAACAGATGATTTTAAATACAAGTATCTCCTATGTAACATTTGGAACACACTTAGGCTGAAAAACATGTCTGTTGTTTATCCAAAATTCAAGTTTGTTGAACAGCCTGTTCTTTTTTATTAATTTTTTTTTTTTTTGAGGCAGGGTCTCACTCCGTCACCCAGACTGGAGTGCAGGGGTGCGATCTCCTCTCACTGCAACCTCCATCTCCCGGGTTCAAGCAAATTCTCCCACCTCAGCCTCCCCAGTAGCTGAGACCACAGGCACATACCACCTTTCCAGACAGCCTGTGTTTACCCCGGCAACCCTGTAGGGAAGGAATGCGTGAGATTCATGCCTACACCTACTTCCAGAGAAGCTTCTCACGCCTACTGCCATATTTTAATACACATTTCTGAAGTCAAAATCATGTGACATCTTGGCCCTGGTGCTGTATTTGGTCAATCACTGAAATTAAAAGGGCTAGCAAGATAAAATCTAGGAATCCTAAGGCACTATGACTTTTAGGGCTTCTTAAAAACTCTGAAATTCTGTGCCTGACTTACAAGAAAAATTATTTGAGTGGAGACTTGAAGACACATTACAAAAGATTAAAGGATGAGATTTGGTTCATTTATTTTTGTATTCAGAATTGTTGTTTGTTCATAAATACTATAATAAGGAAAATCAGCAATGTTTTCTTCTTCTTTTCTTTTTTTTCTTTTTTTTTTTTTTGGTGGCAGTGTTGGGGTGGAAGACAGGGTCTCACTCTGTTGTCTAGACTGAACTAGAGTGCAGTGGTGTGATCATAGCTCACTGTAGCCTTGAATTCTTGGGCTCAAGTGATCCTCCCACCTCAGCCTCCTGAGGAGCTGGTACTACAGGTGCACACCACCAAGCCTGGCTATTTTTTTTAAAGGTATTTGTAGAGACAGGAGGTTGCCATGTTCCCCAGGCTGGTCTTGAATTCCTTGGCTCAAGCAATTGATTCCACCTTAACCTCCCAAAGTGCTGGGATTGTGGGCATGAGGCACTGCGTCCGGCCAGCAATGTTTTCTAAGTATTTAAAGATTCCAGCTAGGAATAGGACTGGGGGTAGGGTAAGGAGGAAATGCAGAATGGCAATAGATAATCATTTGCAAGAGGATTCTTAGCCCCCAATTCCCCTGTAACAAATGGGCCACAGTCCCACCATGAGCCAGGAAGATGACATTTATGTTTCTGCTCACATGACAAGTTTGAATATTTACTCAAAACACACTCAGGTCCTAGGACGACTATGGTAAAATGTTGAAATGTTTTAGAAGTCCTTTGCCTTAGAACATTCTCGTGGCTTCCCTTTTAACATCGAGTGATGTCTGTGATTCAAATAGGTCTGTCTGTATTCCCATGAGTCTTGACATCACACAAGTGAATCAGCAAAAAACCATCATGTTTGCCACATTTCCTATTCACTGACAATCATCCTGGATATGGTATCCCGTGTACAATGACAAAACCTTTCTCTCCCTTCTTAGGACAAAACATTTTACAGGAAGAAGAGAATCTTGGCAGAATCCCATTGTTCAAAATGAAGATAACAGTGTACAGATTTGGCCCATTGCAGGGAAAGGAGCATTTCATCCAGAGGCCTGATGCTTTAACTCACCGTCAGACTTGCCAGCTGAGAAGAATCATATTTAGTGAGCCTCAGTGTGCAGGGGGATTCAAATCCTGGCTCCCCCGCTTCATACAGCTGTGATCTTCTGCAAGTCACTTAACCTTTCTGTTTTCTCATCTCTGAAATAAGCTACCTTGCAGCTTTGGAAGGAATTAATGATCTAGTCCACGTCCGGTGCTTTAAGCACAGTGACTGGCCTATATAGACACTCAATTGGTCATTTGACTGCCCCTAATGTGCCCTCTCACTAACCCCTTTGTAGAAAAACATATTCTGCCCTTGAGTCCAGTCCCTTTAGACAATTTAACTGCATTCATTCCCAGGATGACCAGGAGGGTTGGCAGGGGAAGCTGGCATCTAGTGGGATTCATGGAATGTACATATGAATATAACTAGACTGCAATGTTCTTAAGAAAACGGTTCTTAAGTCATAGTTTGTGTCTTTTTTTAAAAATCTGACTTGCACACATATTTAAGACCTTACGATTGAAAGAAACAGTATTTTTTAAAGAAAAGCATATTTGTTCATGAGGCTGTTTATAAATAAGTATTTAGGAAATAGATTCAGGATGAAAGCAGTCTTCACCTCCTCGTCCCTTGATTAAATATTTATACTTTTCCAAGCTAGCTAAATGAGACTTTAAATTAGACTTTTAAGGCAAAAACAACTCACTGCCTTTAATATCGCTATTTAAAATGCTAATTACATTGCAGATAAAAAGAATTAAAACTTTTGTAGCTTAAAAATAAATGGAATTCCAGAGTCAATATCATATAAATAGGTGCCCATCTGGCCAACCTTAGGATTGCCAAATTTCTTCTCTCTCCATTGTTTCTTTATTAACCAGAGTTTAAACAGCTCCCTCTTGTGGTCTAAAAAGCCGCTGGCAATCCAGAGTTAGGTCAACTCACCTGGCGCTTTGTTGCACATTTATTTCAGACATTTAGGTATTGTGTATTTGCTACAGTAGTGGGGAAGAACAGTAACAGAGGACAGGGATGGATGTTGTTGCCTGTGCTCTAATGTCTCATTCACAGTGTAACACTGGCATGGTGTTTATGCTGCTTCTAATTCAGGGACGGTATTTCTGAAAATGAGAGAATGAGCGTTGGCCAGAGCCGCTTATTAAGTGAACGTTTGCCTACCTTGATTGGTTGAGCTGCAAGGCGCTCAGAAATCCTGATACCCAATCTATCTATTTTCAGCTGAAAAGCTTCAGATCTGAAAAGGCGTAAAAAAGTCCCCTTCATTTACATCTCATTTACATGTTCAGGTAAACTTTGTCATAGTTCCTGAGACTCTGCTCTCATTTGTTCATTTTCTGAGCAGCAATTCTGTACATGACACTGTGCTAGACGCTGCAGCTACAACAGCAAACAAAAAGACCTGCCCTACAGTGTCCGCAGTCCAGGGGGAAGACAAGCATTAAACAGTTACTCTCACGGTCGTGTTGGTAAATGCGGTAAATGTTGGTGTTGGGTGTGGCAATCACTGCAATGAAAATGATGGGAATATTTAATGTAGACAAGAACATTGGGAGGTGGCCTCTTTGAGAAATGACAGAGCAGGAATTTGCCAGGTCAAGAGAGAGTGGGAAACTAAGTAGGAAAAAAAATCACAAATATCAATGTTGAGGACAGGGAAGAGCTTGTCTCTTAGGAGGTGCTGGAAGAACAAAATGAAGCTGCAGGGGTGGCGGGAGAGAGCGGAGGCTGGTGTCAGGCACAAGCCAGTTCACACAGGGCTGTGTAGACCACATGTGGGCTGCAGGCATTACCCTAAATGCACTGGGAACTCATGACATGTTTCAAGTATGTGACTAACTGGTATAATCCGCTTTTTGTAACAGTCCTGCCAGCTGCATGAGTAGACAGGAGGAGAGAGAAGCACGAAGGGCAGTGAGGACATGGATCAAAAGACAAAGCAGCGTTCATGCAGGAAGTACTGCTGGCTAGAATCTGGGTGGTGCCTGATAGATTTGAAGACGACATTGACAGGATTTGGTCATGAGATAAAAGGAGGGGTGAGGGAAATGGAGGTTTAAAGATGAATTTCAACACAGCAAAGACCATGAACTATCTCTGATGACAGACAAAAGAATATAGGTCAACCTCACAACTGATGTTTAATTAAGAAGCCAGGCAAGGCCAGGAGTGGTGGCTCACATCTGTAATCTCAGCACTTGGGGAGGCAAGGAGGGCAGATCACTTGAGCCCGGGAGTTCAAGACCAGCCTGGGCAACATGGCAAAACCCCATCTCTACAAAAAATACAAGAGATGAGTTAGGCATGGTGGTGTACACCTGTAATCAGAGCTACTCAGGAGGCTGAGGCAGGAGAATCGCTTGAGCCCGAGAGGTGGATGCTGCCAATAAGCAGTGATCACACCGCTGCACTACAGCCCAGGTGAGAGTGAAACCCTGTCTAAAAAAAAAAAAAATCACAGAAGAATGCATCCTGTAGTTTCCACCGCCTTCCTTCTGAGAAGCTGCCAGGTACCCAGCCACGGATCTCTTTTCTACCAGTCTGCCTTCTGAAATCACACCAAGGAGAACCAACATGAAAAAAACAGGGCCTAAGTTCTGAGTAGTAAGAGAAAACCAACCAATGAAGAAATGTATGTTTAGTACCTTGGTTGTTGAAGGAACTGCTTAAGCTCTGAGCAGGAGAGAAAGGAAATGTACATTCCTAAGCATTCTATTCAAAGTAACAGAACCTGAGCGTTCTGGCCAACAGATTAAGGGAAGTAAAAAATCAGAATTCATATATTTTTCTCATAAAGAGATGCTTAGCGTGAATATATGTTGAAAAACCCTATGCCACACAAAACCATGAAAAATATTACTTTGAATTTCCTGCTATTTCATGCCCGTTGTATCACAAAGTTTTCAGTCACTGGTATGAAATCAAAATAGATTTTTCTGGCCCCAAAGCAGAAAGCGTCTTCTGGTCAGGAAAAGAAATACCAGCCTCTAAAATTGTCTCAGAGTTAGAATGAGTTTGAATAAGGAGCCCACGCTTTCAGCTGAGAAAAACCACATTTGAATGTGGGAGATCATCTGAGGACATTATTGGAGAATTTCCCATAGAAGCATCTGATGCAAAGCGGGGAAGAAAACATAATTTCCATATGAAACAGGAAACAAAAAATGAGGAAGAGAACCAAGAGTTAAGAGTGCGCTTAGGTGGCTTAACTTCATAATTCATTTCAAAGGTAGACAAAAGGAAGTGTTTAAACAAAATTGTTTTATTTGTTCTGACAGCTCCCAGCCTGAATCAGAACTCTTACCATCTCATCCCATAGAGGGGAAAAAAATCCCTTCTTTAGGGCAAGAAACAAAAGTTTTCCCATTTGCTTTAGATGGGGTAGAGTTGACCATTTCAGATTTTAGTACATTTGTCACATTCTTCATAATTAGTCTTCAGAAAGAAAAGAAAAACAAAACTGAATCCTCAAAGAGAAGATAGATTCCACAAGTCCAAGAGAGACAAAAAAAGTCATGACCCCATTTTACTGTTAGCATTGAACATCACAAATTTGAATCTGTTGTGAAATTCTGGTTTCCAAGCAGAGTCCCAGAAGAGCAGATGTGATATGGGGCAAACACAGTGGTGAGCACCCCTTTCAGGATGGTGGGCCCTCAGCTGCCAGGTGCTGGCAGCACTCTGGGAATCATTTTCCGTCTAAAAGAGCCAACTCACTCAAGGTCACGCCCTCTTCCTGGGGGCATCCTGCATCCTATGACTGGTCCAAGTGTGGTATCAAAGTCCAGCCGCTGCCACTTGAGACAATTCAAGGAGGGCTTCAGTTTCAGCACTCCCCATGGGGTCAGCTGAGGCCTTTGCCAAGACATCATTACCACCCAACGTTTCCCTTGCATGCTCTTGCTTCCTTTCCTGCATATCCATAGGTGTATGTCCTAAGAATGTTCCCTGACAAATTTCTGCTGCCTCCATGTCAGAGTCCACTTTCCAGGGAACATTACCTGAGACATTACCAAACTGGGGTACTTTGTTATTTTCCTAAATGTAGAGGTGAAGGCTGTGCGTGGTGGCTCATGCTTGTAATCCCAGCACTTTGGGAGGCCAAGATACCCATCTTGCTTGAGATCAGGAAATCGAGACCAGCCTGGCCAACATGGTGAAACCCCGTCTCGACTAAAATACAAAAATTAGCTGGGCATGGTGGCGAGCACCCGTAATTCCAGCTACTAGGGAGGCTGAAGCAGGAGAATTGCTTGAACCCAGGAAGCAGAGGTTGCAATGAGCCAAGATTGTGCCACTGCACTCCAGCCTGAGACTCTGTCTCAAAACAAATAAATTAACTAATTTATTAATTTAAATAAATAAATATAGAGGTGAGGGATGGGAGAGTCTTAGTTCTGACTTCTAAGCATCTTTTAACTTTCTTTTCCTTGGGGAATTTGAAGGGGTGAAATTACAAAAGGTTCCAGTCAGGATAACATTCAGAATCAATATCGAGTGATTTCAAACCAAGGCAATCCTCAGGCTATAAATTAATCTCTATAAAAATAAAGAATTGAAGAATATGATGCTGCCAACCTTCCTGAAATTCTCTTTTTCTGATGCTACTGGGACACTAAATTTTTCTGGCTCTCCTCCACCCTCTATGACCATCCATTTCCTTGTGCCTTGTATTGTATTTATTAATAAATAGTGAGTAGTTGAAATGTATGCAGAAATCAGTGAAAACATTAATTGTGATATGGAGCTACAAAAATTTTTCCTTCTTCAGCATTTCTGCAATGATGAAAATAAAAGAATATGTAAGTAAAGCATTCACTTAACTGACAGCTATATAATGAACACATTCTACGTACTGGAGATGGTTTAGAGTTGGAGAAAGATAAAAGAGTAAGAGACATTCCTGCCTTTAAGAAGCTTAACATCTAGTGCAGAGTCTTGACCCTATCAACACTTCTTTTTAAAAACAAACACTTTGTAATATACCCATTGCAATTTTGACATAAAATTCATAAAAAATTTTAAAAACCAATATACCACCCTACTTCTAGTATAAAACATGAACAAGAGAAAGTGAGTTTGCTCCCGTCATCTGTCTCTACTCCTAACACTCACACACCAAATCAAATGTGTGGGTTTCTTCCACACCAACAATCATTCTCCAACTCTCCCCTGAATTGCCTGATGGGTTCTTCTTGTCTGCTGCACAGACCAAACCACTCCACTGAAACCATGGGACTGCAGCAAAGAAGAAATTTAATTCACACAAGGCAAATCATGTGAGAGAGCTGGAGTTATGACTCAATCTGTCTCCCTGAGGCCCATAGGTTAGGGTGGGCAGGGGACTAGGGAACGAGTGCTGCTGATTGGTTAAGGATGCAGTTGCAGGGGTGTGGAAAACAGTCCTTGTGTGCTGAGTCCACCTCTGGGTGGGAGACTACAGGACCAGGTGAGCCATAAGTCATGAGACTGGGTAGGGTCAGTCTGAAAAACACCTCCAAAGACCGATCAGATGTTTATCTATAGGAACAATTGAGGAAAGTCACAAATCTTATGACTTTGTAATGCCCCCATTACAATTTTGATATAAAATTCACAGGTAATACAATTACCTAAAATTCTAAAAACCAGTATAATGCCCCAATACTAGTATAAAACATAAAGAAAAAGAAAGTATGTTTGCTATTATGAAAGTATGTTTTCTATGATATGACTCCTGAGTGGTAAGGATTATAGAAAATACACCCACATTTTAGCAGAATTCAAGCCCCTTCCATAATTTTAACCTTGTGGCTTTTCACTACTTTTACAAAGGCAGCTTCAGTCCCTGAACAAGGAGAGGATCAGTTTCAAGGAGGGACTATTATCATCCTTGCTTTAAACTATAAACTAAATTCATCCCATGGTTAGCTTGGCCTGCACTCAGAAATGAGTAAAGACAGCCAGCCTGTGAGGCTAGAAGCAAGATGGACTCAACCATGTCAGATTTCACTCCTTCTTATAATCTTTGCAAAAGTGATTTCATCCTGACATCAACTGGGTTTCTAACAATTCAAGTCAATGTCTATCCAAACTACCCAGAGTAGGTGCAGATCTCACAGGTTAAGAAGAGTGCCCCACAAGATGACCTTGATTTAAATGCCAGTCACAAGTCTAGGCCATCCATACTTCTGACTGACCAGCTATGAAACAAGGATTCCTACAATGTTCTCCTCAGGTCCAATAATTTGCTAGAATGGCTCAGAACACACTTTACTTACATTTACTAGTTTATTATAAATAACATTATAAAGAATATAGATGAAGGGCTGGGTGCAGTGGCTCATGCCTATAATCCCAGCACTTTGGGAGGCTGAGGTGGGTGGATCACCTGAGGTCAGGAGTTCGAGACCACCTGACCAACATGGAAAAACCATGTCTCTACTAAAAATACAAAAAATTAGCCAGGTATGGTGGCACATGCCTGTAATCCCAGCCATTCAGGAGGCTGAGGCAGAAGAATCACTTGAACCTGGGAGGCGGAGGTTGCAGTGAGCCAAAATTGTGCCATTGCACTCCAGCCTGAGCAACAGAGTGAGACTCTGTCTCAAAATAATAATAATAATACAGATGAGAAGCCGGATGAAGGGATGCATAGGGCAAGGTATTGGGTGGGGTACATGGAGCTTCCATCCCCTTTCTGGGGGTGCCACCCTCCCAGTACCTTAATGTGTTCACCAACAGGAAACCTCTCTGAACTCTGTCATTTAGGGTTTTTATGGAAGTCTCATTCATAGGCATGATTGATTAAATATTGGCCATTGGTGACCAGCTCAATATCCAGCTCCTCTCCCTTCCCCAGAGGGATATGTATGGGCCAAGGATGGTTTGAAAATTCCAACCCTGTAATGATGCCTTTGTCTTTCATGCAACCAGCTCCCATCCTGAACATATTAGTTAGTTCTCACACTACTATAAAGATACTGCCTGAGATGAGGTAATTTATAAGGAAAAGAGGTTCAATTGACTCATAGTTCTGCATGGCTGGGAGGCCTCAGGAAACTTACAATCATGGCAGAAGGCAAAGGGGAAGCAAGGCATGTCTTACATGGTGGTAGAGAACTCACTCACTACCATGAGAACAGCACAGGGGAAACCATCCCTATGATCCAGTCACCTCCCACCAAGGCCTTCCCTCAACACAACATGTGGAGACTACAATTCAAGATGAGATTTGGGTGGGGACACAGAGCCAAACCATATCAGCTACCTAAAGGTCACCAGCTACCAGTCATCTTATTAGCATACAAAATACACTCTTATTCCAGAGAATTCAAGGCTGTTTGAAGCTCTCGTGTTAGAAGCCAGGGACTAAGACCAACTATTATAACAAAAGATGCTCCTATCACCCCCATCACTTGGGAAATTACAAAGGGTTTAAGGAACTCTAGGTCAGGAACCAGCAACAAAAACCAAATATATATTTCTTATTATATAAAAATATCACAAAGTTGTAATCTTTTAACATACAATTCAAACTGTAGATGCTACAGAAATAATCAGATGCAAACTCCAATCACTGTAACAACCAAAAGGTTCCAGTAAATTTCTAAAACGCTAACAGGAGATGTCCTGCCTTCATTGAAAACCACTACTCTAATAATTAAGAATAGAGAAGGTAGGCTGGGCACAGTGGCTCACATGCGTAATCCCAGCACTTTGGGAGGCTGAGGCGGGAGGATCACCTGAGGTCAGGAGTTCGAGACCAGCCTGCCCAATATGGTGAAACCTCATCTCTACTAAAAATGCAGAAGAATTAGGCGTGGTGACATGCGCCTGTAATCCCAGCTACTCAGGAGACTGAGGCAGGACAATCGCTTAAACCTGGGCAGCAGAGGTTGCAGTGAGCTGAGATCAGGCCATTGCACTCCAGCTTGGGCAACAAGAGTGAAACTCTGTCTCAAAACATAAAATAAAAATAAACAAAAAAAGAATAGAGAAGGTGAGGGCTCAGTTCCCAAGACCACCTCCCTCCAGCCAGACACCAGTCAACAGTCCGTGCCTCTGGAACTTCTCACCCAATGGCTTCAAGTTGGGATTCCCGTCACCCTTTCTTCGGGTTTGGTTAATTTTCTGGAGTGTCTCACAGAACTCAGGGAAGCACTTAATGTTTAGTGGTTTATTATAAAGGATATTGGGAAAGATACATATAAAGAAATGCACGGGGCAAGGTATGGAGGATGCATAGGGCTTCCGTGCCCTTCCTGGGCTCGTCCCCCTCCAGGAACCTCCACATGTTCAACTCTTTGGAAGCTCCTGAACCTAGTCCTCTTGAGGTCATACAGAAGCTTCATGACCTCAATATTACTTCCCTCAGGGTACCAGGCAGGACCCTCTCTGGGAAAGTTCTTAAGACCCACAATCAGAAAGATGGGGAAAGATTAGAGTTCTGTCTTGGGACAGATGAAAGATTCTGAAAGATTCAGAAAGCTTCCATCCCCTGAGTCCTGACACACCCAACATTATAACAAAAGACTGTAACAAGGGCTGGGGAAGTTATGAGCCAAGAACGGTGGACAATACAGATCATAACCACAAGCCACTCCCTGGTTTTCAATCATGGATATCTTACATCAAAAACTATATACATAGTCATTACTGATGAGTCCAGTCCACCATCTTGTATGAATGCCTCCCAGGCTGAGGCCACTCAGGTTCGCAGGCTTCCTTTTAATCCCGGCAGGTTCCAAAAGCAGACGTGGTCTTGGCAAACATATAGCTCCACCCTTTCAGGCATCTGGTATAACTGAGCTAAGAGACAATGTCATCTCTTGCTCTGAGCCTCTTTCAAGGTGTTCATGTCACGTTTCATTTCCTTCCATGTATACCCCCACTTATGCATCCCTTTACCCTCTGCTATGCTCCTTTTCTTCATTAATACTTAAACTTTCCTACCTTGGAAGAGACGTTAGAATCACGACTCTGCTGGTCTAGATTGCAGGCAGCAATGCTAGTCTAGCAAGCAGCTCCTCCTCAGTCCACTCCCATTCAGACAGAGAAGGGTTACAAGGCAGGCCTTCAAAGCTCATTAGAAAGGTTTTTATTAACCCTGTATAATGTCACTTGCTTTCCAATCAGATGCTGGTATGGCATCATGTGACAGATAGCAGATCCTGAAGGAAATGAAAATACTCTACCCCAAAATATATTTCTTTGACATATTTTGAAATGGCTTTCTCAGGGCCAACCGATTGAATTAGTCCTGCAAAATCATTTTCTGTGGGGGAAATTTGCATCCTGGAGAATCTCTATTAATGCAGACCGGACTTCTCTTTCCAGGTCTTTCTCTGGATCTAGGAGAAATTACCTGAAAGCCTGACACATTTAAGGTCTGAAAATCGATATTTACCATTGATTTTCTCTGAAGGCTGCCACCTAGGAGGCTTCATCTAAATAACAAGAAGCTTGGCCTCCACAAGCCTTCTTATCTTAACTCAAGCATTTCTTTCTGCTGACTTCGTATCTTTAGACAAAGCTTAAGTCTTTCAGCCAATCGCCAGTCAGAAAATCTTTGAATCCACGTACGATCTGTAAACAATCTCTCCTTCAAGATACTCTGCCTCTTTAGGCTGAACCAGTGTACACCTTCCATGTATTGAGTTATGATTTTACCTGCAATTCCTATCTCCCTAAAATGTACAAAACCAAACTGTAATCTGCCTTGGGCAGATTTTCTTGGAAGCTCTTGAGACTGTTCCCTGGGCCGTGGTCACTCACCTTGGCTCAGAATAAACCTCTTTATAATATTTTAAGAGTCTGGTTTCTCCATTAACAACTGTATGTGGATATAAGGCCTTTAAAGAGGTAATTAAGTTAAAATGGGTTGGTAAGGGCCATAATCCAATATTACTGTTGTTCTTATAAAAAGAGGAGATTAAGGCCAGGTGCGGTGGCTCATGCCTGTAATTCCAGCACTTTGGGAGGCCCAGGCAGGTGGATCACTTTAGGTCAGGAGTTCAAGACTGGCCTGGCCAACATGGTGAAACCTTGTCTCTACTAAAAATACAAAAATTAGCCAGGCAAGGTGGTGTGCAACTGTAATCCCAGCCACTTGGGAGACGGAGGCAGAAGAATTTCTTGAACCCAGGAGGCAGAGGTTGCAGTGAGCCAAGGTCACACCACTGCCCTCCAGACGGAGCCACAGACTGAGACTCTGTCTCAATTAAAAAAAAAGAAAGAAAGAAAGAGAAAGAAGAAAAGGAAATTAAGACACAGAAAGCACAGAGAGAAGGATGGCCATGTGTGGACACAATGAGAATGTAACATCCGCAAGCCAAGGGGAAAGGCCTCAAAAGAAACCAAACCTGCTGATGACTTGTTCTTGGATTTCTTGCCTCTGGAATTGTGAGAAAATATATTTCTGCTGCTTAAGCCACCCAGTCTGTAGTACTTCATTATAGCCGACCCTAGACAAATAGCACATACTCCAAGATGGGTGTGGGGAGGCCCCAGCAGCTCTGGATCTACTGTTCAGGACTGTTAAATCTGAAAGAAAAAAAAAGGGCTGAGAAGGAGCACTTGAGGGGAAGGGGAGGAGTAGGAGTGAGAATAGCCTTTGTGGCTAAGGAGTTGCATGACCCGCTCATTGAATTTAGCATTGTGTTCGACATTTGAAAAAGCAAGGCACAATCCTCATACAGTAGTCACTGTTAACAATAATGTCAGTGTTGCAGCAGTAAAAGAGAGCAACTGTGAGCAAAACCCAGTCCCCAATTGCATTCTCAAAATGTAATGTGTATAAAAACAAACAAAAGAAATTACGCAAGTAAATGTTTAATATTTGCATGGTTAGCAAAAGATTGCTCCCAACAAAATGAGAGTTGGTGCGGGCGGAAAATGAGGGACACTTATTGGGTAAATTAATAAGAATCCATCTGTAAAGACTTGCTTTTGTTTCTTGTTTTTTTGAGACAGAGTCTCTCTGTTGCCCAGGCTGGAGTGCAGTGGCGCAATCTTGGCTCACTGCAACCTCCGCCTCCTGGGTCCAAGTGATTCTCCTGCCTCGGCCTCCTGAGCAGCTGGGATTATAGGCATCTGCCACCACACTCGGCTACTTCTTTGTGTTTTAAGTTGAGATGGGGTTTCACCATGTTGGCCAGGCTGTTTTCAAACTCCTGACCTCAGGTGA
Organism: Cacajao melanocephalus; assembly: GCA_963573385.1. NCBI lineage: Eukaryota > Metazoa > Chordata > Mammalia > Primates > Pitheciidae > Cacajao > Cacajao melanocephalus. Next base: position 83,559 of record CAUYLG010005444.1, on the reverse strand, counting down.
TCCACCCACTTTGGCATCCCAAAGCGCTGGGATTAGAAGCGTGTATAAAACCGTTTTTAATTTCTGCGTTCTGTTCTACCACACGTTCATCCTGGTGCATCAGTCAGATGTTACTCCAGCCCATTAGACTGTCACTGCCTTCTGCATATTTTCAGAATTCACCATCATTGCTGGTTCACAATAGATCTGAGTTTAACAATAAAAGTTTTCTTTCTTGCAATCAGCTTTGGTGTAATTCCTCGTTCCCCGTGACGGTACTATTGACATGACAGCCATGTTTACCCAAGTATGTAAAAAGTCCATACCAGCCTCATTCCAAAGGGAGGAATTAAAAAGTGAGTGGAGGATCCCTTCTCACTGTTGAAATTGCATGTGAGCAAGAAGGATGTAAATACTACATAAGCTGAGAGAACATTTGCTCCATTGTTCTACTGTCTTACAGCAGCAATTAAATATTTATTCAGCTTTTATTTTGCTCTGGTTTCTGCTAAATACTGCAGAAATACCAAAGAAATGATCACCTATCTGCAAAAACAAAACTAGTACCTATGAAGTAATTGTTTAGAACAATTGAGTGCTAAACCTAGAGATGCTGATCATAGGTCTACCACGACTGAGGCAATCAATCCTTAAGCACTCAGAGCCAGCCCATGCATCCACCAAGGAGCATGTGGGAGAAGCAAGGCCAGGTCTCTTCATGCTTATCTAACATTGAGATGGCACCTGCTCGAGTATATTACATCATCAGCAAGCACAGGGGCGTCAATCCTTGCTCCAGTGCGATCTCGGCTTTCCTGAGGATGTCTGGGTCAGCGTTTTCCACCATTTTATTAATGAATGATATTGTACATGGAGGGCTAGAGAGGTAGCTTTGAGACAGCATCCACAAGAAAGAATTCCAAACCCCGAGTAGAGTGGCAAGAAGTAAGTAGCTTTCCAGCCTGGTTTCCGGTTTCCACAGATGAAACCAAAATATGTTTAAAACCTAGACATTCAGGAAACAACTTCGCAGACTAGGAAGGTGGTTTAAAAAGAAGAAAAAATAAAAACCCAAACAGCTAACAAGAAAAGAAGTTCAAGCAAGAGGCCCAAGGAGACTTCCTCAGCGTCAACAAGTGTAATGAGCTCTCTTGTATTTGTATGACTAGCCTTGCATACTGATAGGTCCCATGAGATTATAACTCAGGTTAAACACATTCTTATTATTGCTCTTACAGTACAGGGCTTTGGTCCCATGAAGAATCTCCCTTAAGTATTTCCGAGAGTCCTAGGGGATGGCTCCTCTGTGCACAAAACAGACCTCTCAATTCTTCCATTTCACTTACTCTCATAGGCACTAGTTGCCTCACCTACAGTATGGGTGCTGGTCTCTGTCTCTCCATGAAATCTGCATTGTCTCCTGATGTTCCCAAAGAGAGAAACCCTGGAGGTTCTAAAGCCTGGGGTCCCCACTGCACCAAAGTCGTGTCATATTCCCCAAGGTAACAGGCAGAACGTTTGTATTAGTCCGTTTTCATGCTGCACAAACCTGATTTTTTATAAACACATAGTGGGAAGAAAAAGAGGTTTAATTGGACTTACAGTTCCACATGGCTGGGGAGGTCTCAGAATCATGGCGGGAGGTGAAAGGCACTTCTTACATGGCAGCAGCAACAGAAAATGAGGAAGCAGCAAAAGTGGAAACCCCGATAAACCCATCAGATCTTGTGAGACTTATTCACTATCATGAGAATAGCACGGGAAAGACCTGCCCCCACGATTCAATGACCTCTCCCTGGGTCCCTCCCACAACACGTAGGAATTCTGGGAGAGAGAATTCAAGTTAAGATTTAAGTGGGGACACAGCCAAACCATATCAACATTCTTTTCCTTTATCTAGGTCACACTTTTTCTACTAGGAATAAACACAGTGCTCCCATGTCCCTGGGCCTCACAGAGTCCTTCCTGCAGCCCTTCTGCTTACCTGGCTCAGAAAGGAATTCATTGAAGAAGGCTGGAGAAACCCTTAAGAGTATTAGCTGGTGGTTACATAGCGTATATGCGCCATGTGGGTGCTAAGTAGATTAAATAAATTAAATTAACTCAGAACACCCCTGAGAGGCATATAACCACTAATATCCCCATTTTACAAATGAAATTTGGGTACAGGAGATTAAGCAACTTATCTGAAGTTGCCACCACCCTCAGACCCTCTCCTCTCCGCCAACAACATACACACAGAACCCACTCTCCTCCAGTCAAATACTCAATAAGAATACATTTCTTGGTGTACTGGTTCTAGCTGAGAGCTTTACCACACAGGAATCTTCCAGAATTAATTTTTCCCGGTACAATTTTTTTTTTTTTTTGAGACAGGGTATCACTCTGTAAACCAGGCTGGAATGCAGTGGTGCAGTCATAGCTCGCTGCGGCCTCAAACTCCTGGGCCCAAGTGATCCTCCCACCTCAGTATCCCTAGTAGCTGGGACTACAGACACAGGCTAATTTTTAAAATTTTTCTAGAGATTCCAGTGGGGTGGGAGGTGGATCTTGCTTTGTTGCTCAGGTTGATCTCAAAGTCCTGGGCTATTCTCCCACTTTCAGCCTTTCAAAGTGCTGGGATTGCAGGTGTGACGCACTGTGCCAGACCTCAACCCACTTTAAAGACAATTCTCTCCAGCCCCAAACATCATGCATTTAGCCATTAACACCCACTCATCGCTTGATGTATATGTCGGATTTCCTAGCTGCTCTCTTAGCACTGGTCATCATGGAAGGACAGAAAAGTCCCAAATAGGGGCCACTATGCAGAATATACTGGCTGTGGCAGGACTCAACTGTGGGGACTGCTGGGAGGCCATGGGGAGGGGCAGCAAGGCACAGAGGATGGGGAAGGCAGACAGGTGACAAAACAAACATCCCAGTTTATTTTCTGCATGTGGCCAAGGGACCAGATGCTATTATGATGCTAGAGCCAAGCCTGATTTTTGATTACCTCAACTCCCTGGGCATCAAAAATAAACAAGTCTGGCTGGGCGCGGTGGCTCCCGCCTGTAATCCCAGCACTTTGGGAGGCCGAGGCAGGTGGATCACAAGGTCAGGAGTTCGAGACCAGCCTGGCTAAGATGGTGAAACCCCGTCTCTACTAAAAATACAAAAATAGCCTGCATGGAGGCACATGCCTGTAATCCCAGCTACCTCAGGAGGCTGAGGCAGGAGAATCGCTTGAACCTGGGAGGCGGAGGTAGCAGTGAGTCGAGATCACGCCACTGCACTCCAACCTGGGTGACAGAGCGAGACTCCATCTCAAAAAAAAAAAAAAAAAAAAAGACAGAAAGAAAAAGAAAACAAGTTATTTGGTTCCTGTCTTCCCCAGCCATCAAAATGCATCTTTCTCTTCCTAAGACAATCCCAAGGATTGCCCAAGTGTGAGTTCATAATTTCACATGTAATAATTCCCAAGCACCAGTCCAAATGGATCTCAGGGGCAGCTTCTATAAACGATAAACTCTCAAGGGCTTGCCAGCTGGAGGCATGACCTGTAAGCAAACCAGTTATAAGAGCAATTTGGGCGGGCACAGTGGTTCCCGCCTGTAATCCCAGGACGTTGGGAGGCCGAGGTGGGCGGATCACAAGGTCAAGAAATCGAGACCATCCTGGCCAACACAGTGAAACCCCGTCTCTACTAAAAGTACAAAAAATAGCCAGGCATGGTGGCATGTGCCTGTGGTCCCAGCTACTCGGGAGGCTGAGGCGGAAGAATCGCTTGAACCCAGGAGGTGGAGGTTGCAGTGAGCCGAGATTGCACCACTGCACTCCAGCCTGGCGACAAAGCAAGACTCCATCTAAAAAAAAAAAAAGCAATTCATTCTGTGACAGGTACTGAGCAATGACTTCTCTGAAAATATCCCATGAAATAAAAGGGCTTCGGTTTGTGCAGAAACACTACTGACAAATGTATGCCAATAGAAACATGTTTTTTAAAAAAGCAATCTAATAGAGATCTGAAAGAATCAGAACTCCCCTGAGAGCCTGGTAAATCCAGGTGCATGCTGTTGGCTTGTGTTGTGGGGCCCAAAAAGGAAAACTGGGCAGTAACACAGGTTGGCAATTTTGCAGGGGGAGAAGAGAGGCCTCTAGAGGAAGAGAAGTAAAAGATGATGACCAGCAGAAGCCATCCACATCCGTGCAGCAATCAAAACAGTTGGATGGGGCCGGGCTCGGTGACTCACACCTGTAATCCCAGCACTTTGGGAGGCCAAGGCAGGCAGATCACACAAGGCCAAGAATTTGAGACCAGCCTGGCCAACATGGCGAAACCTCGTCTCTACCAAAAATACAAAAATTAGCTGGATCTGGTGGCGTGCGCCTGTAATTGCAGCTACTTGAGCTACCGAAGGCTGAGAATTGCTTGAACCCGGGGGATGGAGAGGTTGCAGTGAGCCAAGATCATGCCACTGTACTCCAGTCTGGGCAGCAAAGCAAGACCCTGTCAAAAAAAAAAAAAAAAAAAAAAAGTTGGATGGGACTGAGCTGAGGGCCATGCACCAGGATCCCCCTTTCCAGCAGGAGCGGGTCATCCTTTCATGACCTCTGCTTCCCTTTAAGGTTTTTATTCCTCTCCCTACTTCCACCTCTGCCTGCGGTCCAACAGGCCAGGATCAACAGACACTAAGTCAACTTCATGAAACCACTACCTGAACAGTGGGACTCCTGAGATGAAATGAGAAGACAACTTTGTTTTCTCACTTGGCCATTTGAATTCATCTTTTGGGCTGGTTCTTCCTCTACTGTTTGGATAAAAACAAAGATGAATCACATAGCTCTTAGTCACTCTCAGATAACAAAGTCTTCCAATGATGTCATCATTTAAAATTAGTCTCGGTTCAGTGATGAATATGTCCAGTCTAGTGCAATAAATAAAACTGTACTCTTCATTAAAAGTTAAAGTCTTCCCTCTCAGCTAAGGCCTGCACAGGGACAGGAGGTTTGTGGCTTCTGGCCTTCCACTCCCACAACTGAACACCCCTCACTTAGGTGCTTCTGGCTCCCACGGACAGAATTTTCCACAAGTCCTTTTCACTCATTTTAATTAACGCCAGACACTTTCATGCCTTTCATGTGGGCAACGAATTAAGAGTTGCAAAACTGGCTTTGACCCCCTAAATCATTGATCCACTCAGCCAATTCATTAAAATGTCCATCTGACTTTTTGATTTAATAATCATTTATTGAATATCTGCTGTATGTTGAACCCTGTGCTAGATACTGCAAGAAGACACACTCCCTACCATCCAAAAAATTTCCCCGTTTTTCAGATGAGAAAAGATGTACACAATTAGACCACAAGACCACGCATAATAAGGGCCCTATTGTTCACGGGGACAGTAAATGCTACAATAAATCAGCGAAGGAAACTATCCCTTCCAAAGGGGAGTATAGGAGATGACTTACTGAAAAAGTAGGATTTGTGGTTTATTTGTTTTTGTTTTTGTTTTTGAGATGGAGTATCACTCTGTCACCCAGGCTGGAGTGCAGTGGCACAATCTTCGCTTAAATGTTTAAGATTAAAAAAATGAACAAATCAGAGCTTATCATTTCAAGTCTCAATTTTGTGCTATTTCCCACAGAAATATACTCTGGGTTTCTAGAAAGTTCTCTAGAATTTTTGTTAATGGATATTCAAAAGGTACCTGAGTTACATGCCGTGTGTTTTTTCTTTTCTTTTTCTTTTTCTTTTTCTATTTTTTTTTTTTTTTGAGACAGAGTTTCATTCTTGTTGCCGAGGCTTGAGTGCAGTGGCACAATCTCAGCTTGCTGCAATCTCTGTTTCCTGGGTTCAAGAGATCCTCTGGCCTCAGCTTCCCGAATAGCTGGGTTCACAAGTGCGTGCCACAACGCCTGGCTAAGTTTTGTGTTTCTTGGTTGAGACAGGGCTTCACCATGCTGAGGATGGTCTCGAACTCCTGACCCCAGGTGATCCGCCCGCCTTGGCCTCCCGAAGTGCTGGGATTAGAGGCGTGAGCCACTGCACCCGGCCACCTTGGCTTCTTATTTCACCTTTATAAATAGGCATGGCCCAATGAAGACTGCAGAGACACAACTGTGTACCAGAAAGTATGACTGCAGAATTTTTTTTTTTTGTGGTTCTTTTTGGTCTTTTATTTTGTTTTGTTTTGTTTTTGAGGCAGAGTTTCACTCTTGTTGCCCAGGCTGGACCCAGGTTCAAGCATTCTCCTGCCTCAGCCTCCCGAGTAGCCGGGATCCGAGTAGCTGGGATCACAGGCACCCGCCATCATGCCTGGCTAATTGTGTATTTTTAGTAGAGATGGCGTTTCACCATGTTGGCCACGCTGGTCTAGAACTCCTGACCTCAGGTGATCCGCCCGCCTTGGTCTCCCAAAGTGCTGGGATTACAGGCGTGAGCCACCGCGCCCGGCCACTGCAGAATTTTTTTTTTGGAAACTGCAATGGAGCCCTCCTGTGGCTAATTTAATCCAGCCAGTCCCCTGATCTAAGCAGAAAAGCATCTAAAGAAGCAGATGTAGCTGCTGCCATCACCTAAGGGGAGAGAGAAGAGGCCACAACCGGGGAGAAAAGGCGGAGTCACCACCGCCACCGCCAGCAGAGAGAAGTGGACGCCCCAGCACCCGCCCCGCCAGGGGGCCGCCCACCCGCTCGTCGGTCCCCTGCCCCGTTCACAATGCAGCCTGCTTCTGCAACTGGGTGCAATGGAAGGGACTGTGTCTTCATTGCATTGTGTGTTGAAGAGAGTAAGGATTTCACGTAAATTTTGAAACATCCAAACTTACATTCAGTTGTCTCGGAGGAAGTGATCATTTTAAGCATTTAAATAAAATTGATCTTTTTTACTGTATTGATCCAAATGATTCCAAGCATAAAAGAACAGGCAGATCCATTTTATATTGTGTAGGAAAAGGAGAATCTGGCCAGTCATGGCCAAGGTTAACAAAAGAAAAGGCAAAGCTCGATTGGCTTAGTGTGGACTTCAACAATTGGAAAGACTAGGAAGATGATTCAGATGAAGACATGGCTAATTTTGATCGTGTCTCTGAGATGATGATCAACATGTGTGGTGACAGGGATGTAGATTTACCAGAAGTAGATGCAGCAGATGAAGATTCACAAGACAGTGATGATGAAAAATGCCAGATCTGGAGTAAGGAATATTGTCATTACCTGGATTTTGAGAAAGAAACATAGCTTCTCTGCAAGATTTGATAATTGAGAGAATTCCTGAGTTAACAACTCTAAAGGCGGATGCTGTATAATCCATGTTTCAACCTGTTTGCTTTTTAAAAGCTTCACTAAGGGTTGATATGTACCACTGTATGGGGTAGTTTTAAGTCAGCTAAGGCAATAACCTTATGCATCAGCATTTCCCAGACTTGCATGAAGCTGTTGAGGTCCTAGGCAATTGATGCAGCAGCTGTGATCAATCAAAACATCTCACCTAAGTCTCCTTTTCTTCATGAATAGACACTGACATGAAAGGACACTCTCAGCTTAGAGAAAGAGAACTAAATTTTAGATTATAGGGGAGGGAATGGCATTACTCCCCATAACACAGGCAGTGCACACCCTCCCGTGATATTGTTCCTAATATGCAGGGAGGGAGAGGATGACATTAGTCTCCATATCCCCTTGTGACATTGTTTGAAATACCCAGAGGGAGAGAGGATAATATTACTCCTCATATAGCAGGAGGTGTACACCCTCTCTGTGATATTGTTCATAATATCCAGAAGGGGGGAAGATGATATTACTCCCGATATCGTAAACACCCTGTGTGTACACCCTCTGTAATATTTCTCATAGTATCCGGGAGGGGGAAGAATGATATTACTCCCAATATCACAGGGAGTGTACACCCCCCCTGTGATATTGTTGGTAATATTCAGAGAGGAAAAGGGTGATATTTGTGCCAATATCACAGGGAGTGTGCACCCTGTTATGATATTGTTCATAATTTCCAGAGGGAGAGAGGATGATGTTACTCCCAACATTGCAGGTGGTGCACACCCACCCTGTGATATTGTTCATAATATTTTGGAGAGAGAAGATGATACAGCTGCCAATATCGCAAGGAATGTACACCTTTCAGTGATATTGTTTGTAATATCCAGCGAGGGAGAGGATAAAATTACTCCTAATATCATAGGGGGCATACACAACCCAGTGATATTGTTCGTAATATCCATGTGGGGAGAGGATGATATTACTCTTAATACTGCAGGTGGTTTACACCCCCCTATGATATTGTTCCTAATATTCAAGGTGGGAGAGGTTATTACTCCCAACATCGCAGGGGTGTACATTCCCCTGTGATATTGTTTGTAATATCCAGGGGAGGAGACAATGATATTACTCCCACTGTCGCAGGGTGTACATGCCCCTGTGATATGGTACATGATACCCGGCAGGGGAGTGGATGCTATTACCTCCAATATCACAGGGGATGTACACTCCCCTGTGATATTGTTCCTAATATCCAGAGGGGGAGAGGATGAGATTACTCCAAATATTACAAGGCGTGTACACCCGCCTGTGATATAGTTTGTCATATCCAGAAGGAAAGAGGATGAGATTACTCCCAATATTGCAGTGGGTGTACACCTCCCAACTTTATTGTTTGTAATTTTCAGGAGGGGAGAGGATGATATTACTCCGAATATCACAGGGAGTGTACACCCCATGTTATATTGTTCATAATATTCAGCAGGGGAAAGGATGATATTACTCCCAATATCGCAGGGGGTGTACACTTCCCTGTAATACTATTTGTAATATCCAGGTGGGGGAGAGGATAATATCATTCCCAATGTTGTAAACACCCTGTGTGTACACAGCCCTGTGCTATTGTTCATCAAGCCCAGGGGAAGGGAGAGGATGATACTACTCCCCATATTGCAGAAGGTGCACACTCCTCTGTGATATTGTTCGTAATCTCCAATGGGGGAGAGGATGATACTACTTCCAGTATCACAAAGGGTGTACACCCCACTGTGGTGCTGTTCATAACATCCAGGGAAAGAGGATAATATTACTCCCAATATTGGAGGGGATGTACACCCTCTGCGATATTTTTTGAAATATCCAGGGGGGAAAGGATTATATTACTCCCAGTGTCCCAGAGAGTGGACACCCCCCTGTGATATTGTTCGTAATATTAAGGGGAAGAGAGGATGATATTACTCCCAATATCGAAGGGGGTGTCCACCCAACTGTGATATTGTTCATAAGATACAGAAGGGGAGAGGACGGTATTACTCCCAATATCGCAAGGGGTATACAACCCACTGTGATATTGTTCATAATATCCAGGGGAAAGAGAGTGACATTTCTCCCAATATTGCACAGGGCATACACACCCCCGTGACATATTGTTCCCAGTATTCAAGGGAGGAGAGGATTATATTACTCCCAATATCGTAGGGGGCATACACGATCCTGTGATATTGTTCATAATATCCAGGGGTAGAAAGGATGATATTAATCCTGATATCATAAACACACTGTGTGAACACCCCCCAGTGATAAGCTTTGCAATACCCAGAAGGGGTGAGGATGATATTACACTCAATATAGTAGGGCTTGTTCACTTCCCTGTGATATTGTTCATAATATCGAGGAGTAGAGAGGATGATACTACTTCCCCCCCCCATGATATTGTTCATAACAATAAAAGGGGGAGAAGAAGCTATTACTCCCAATATCGAGGTGGTGTACACTCCCTTCTGATACTGTTGGGAACATCTGGGGAGAGAGGATGATGTTACTACCAACGTCGCAGGGGTTGTGCACCCCCCTTGATATTGTTCCTAATACCCAGGTTGGGAGAGGGTGATAATACTGCAGAAGGTGTACACCCCCAGTGATATTCTTTGTAATTTTCAGGGTATATTCTTCCTAATATCCACTCCCCACTGGATTTTATATTGTTCATAAGAACAATATGAAAGGGGGTGGACACCCCCTGCGATATTGGGAGCAATATCATCCTCTCCCTTTGTGGATATTACAAACAATATCACAGGAAGGTGTACACCATTTGCGTTATTGGGCTTAACATTATCCTCTCCCCCGGCTTTGATATTACAAACAATATTACAGGGTGTGTCCACCCCTGCGATATTAGTAGTAATATTATCCTCTTTCCCCCTGGATATTATGAACAATATCAAAGCAGGGTGTACAACCCCTGCGATATTGGGAGTAATATCCTCTCCCCTCCTAGATATTACTAACATTACCACGGGGGGTGTACACCCACTGCAATATTGTAAGTAGTATCATCTTCTCACCCCATCGATATTACAAACAATATCACAGGGGAGTGTACATTCCCTGTGATATTGGGAGTAATATCATTTTCTCCCCACCCCAGATGTTATGGACAACATCACAGGGGGGTGTACACACAGGGTGTTTATGATATTGAAATCTCCCCTCCCCTGGATATTGCGAACAATATCACAGGGGGGTGTACACCCCCTGTGGTATTCGGAGTAATATCATCCTCTCCCCCTGGAATATTATGAACAGTATTACAGGGGGTGTACACCCCCTGTGGTATTGGGGGGTAATATCGCCCTCCCCACAACTGGATATTACGACCTATAACACAGGGGTGTGTACACCCCCTGCGATATTTGTAGTAATATCATCCTCTCCCCCCTGGATATTACTAACAGTATCACAGGAGCGTGTACACTCCCTGCTATATAGGGGTAATAGCATCCTCTTTCTCCCTTAATATTATGAACAATATCACAGGGGGATATACACCTGCTGTGATATTGAGAATATCATTCAACACCCCCCATAGATATTGTGAAAACCATAACAGGGGGGTGTACACCTCCTGCAATATTGGGAGTAATATAGTCCTCCCCCAAACTGGATATTACAAACAATATCACAGAGGGGGTGTAGACCCTCTGTGATACTGGGAGAAATTTCATCCTCTCCCACCCTGAATGTTATGAACAATATCACAGGGGGGTGTACACTCCTTCGATATTAAGAGTAATGTCATCATCTCCCTCCATAAATATTATGAGCAATATCACGGGGGAATGAATACTCAAAGCAATATTGGGAGTAATATTATCTTCTCTTGTCCTGAATATTACAAAGAATATCGCAGGGGGGTGTACATCCCCTGCGATGTCGGGAGTAATTGCATCCTCTCCCCCCTTGGATATTTCAAACACTATCACAGGAAGGGGACCACTCCCTGTAATATTGGCATTTATATCATTCTCTTCACCCCTGGATATTACAAACAATATCAAAGGGGAGTGTACACCCTTTGCGATATTGACAGTAATATACTCCTCTCCCTCCTGGATATTAGGAACACTATCACGGGGGGGGTGTAATGCCCTACAATATAGGGAGTAACATTATCCTCTCCTCATTTGGATATTAGGAACAATATCACAAGGTGGTATACACTTTCTTCTATATTGGAAGTAACAACATACTCTCCCACTCTGGATATCAGGAACAACAACACAAAAGGGGTGTACACCCCCTGTGATATTAGGAGTCATATCATCAACTCCACCCCTGGATATTAGGAAAAATATCCCAAAAAAGCTGTTCAGCCCCTGGGATACTGGGAGTAATATCGTCCTCTCTTCACTATATATTAGGGAAAATATTACAGGGGTGGTGTACACCCGCTGCGACAGTGGCAGTAATATCATCCTCTTCCTCTCTAGATTTTAGGAACAATATCACAGGCGGGTTGTACCCCGCTATGCAATACTGAAAGTAATATCATCCTCTCCCCTCCTGGATAGTAGAATCAATATCGCAGGGAGGTGTACATCCCCTGTGATATCATCAGGAGAGACATCACTGACTCCCACTCAATATCAGAAAAAATATGATGGGGTTGGGGGTGGACACGCCCTGCGATACTGGGAGTAATATCATCCTCTTCCCTCCTGAATATTAAGAATATCACAAGGGGAGTGTAAACTCCCTGCACTTTTCAGAGTAATATCATTTTCTCCCCTCCTGGATATTAGGAACAGTATCTCATGGGGATGTACAACCCCTGTGATATTGAGAGTAATATCACTCTCTCCACCCATGGATATTAGAAACCATATTAAAGGGTGGGGGGTACAACCTCTGCGATATTGGGAATAATATCATTCTCTTCCCTTCTGAATATTAGCTACAATATCATCAAGGAGGTGTACACCCCCTGCGATATTGGGAGAGCTCTCCCCAGCTGGATATTAGGAAGAATATCACAGTGGGGGTGAACACCTTCTGCGATATTGGGAGTGATGTCATTTTCTTCTTCCTAATTATTATGAACAATATCAGAGGGGTTGTATGCTCCCTGCAATACTGGGAGTAATATCCTCTCCCTCCACCCCAGATATTATGAACAACATCACGGGGGGGTGTACAAACCCTGCGATATTGGGAGTAATATCATCTTCTTTCCCCCAGAATATTACAAACAATATCAGAGGGGGGTATACAAACCCTGCGATATTGCATATAATATCATCCTCCCCCTGGATATTATGAACATCACAGGAGGGTGGACACCCCCTGTGATATTGGCAGTGATATCATCTTCTGCCCTCCTGGATATTATGAACAATATCACAGGAAGGTGTACAAACCCTATGATATTGGGAGTAATATCCTCTCCCCCCATATATTACGAACAGTATCACAGGGATGTGTACAACCCCAGTGATATTGTAATTAATACCTACCTCTCCCCACCTTGATGTTATGAACAATATCACAATGGGGTGATATTATTCGTAGTATCTAAGGGAGACATTGCTCCTAATATCACAGCCGGTGTATGCCCTTTCATATAATTCAGAATATCCAAGGACAGCATTACTGCTAATATCACAGTGGGTGTACATAATTCGATATTATTCATAATATTTAAGGAAGATATTCCTTTTAATATCACAGTGGCCGTGCACCATGTGGTATTTTTAATACCTAAGATAGACATTACTCCTAACATCACAGGTGTCCAGCCTGTGATTTTATTTGTAACATCTAAGTGAGATATTACTCCTAATATCATGGTGGGTTTATACCCTGTATGTACAGTTTGATATTATTTGTAATATCTGAGGGAGTTATTACTCATAGTATCATAGTGGTTACATGCCCTGTGATAACATTCATAATATCTAAGGGAGTTACCCCTCCTAATACCACAGTGGGTGCACACCCTGTGATATTATTCGTTATATCTAAGGGAGATATCCCTCCTAATTTCACAGTGGGCATACAACCTATCATAATAGCTCAGGGAGCTATTACTCCTAATGTCACAGAAGGTGCACACCCTGTGATATCATTCATAATATCTAAGAAAGATCTTACTGCTAATATCACAGTGGCTGTCCACCACATCCTATGATATTATTCCTAATATCTAAGGGAGATATTACTCTTAATATTACATTGGATGTACACCGTGTGATATTATTTACAATATCTAAGGAAAATATTACTCCTCATATCACAGTGGGGGTACGCCCTTTGACATTATTTATAAAATCTAATGGAAATATTACTCCTAATATCACAGAGGATGTACACCCTGTGGTATTGTTCATAACAGCTAAGGGAGATATTACTCCTAATATCACACCCCATAGAGACGGGGTTTCACTATGTTGTCAGGCTGGTCTCAACCCACAGATACATGGCATACACTGGCACCCGGGAGAGTTTGTAGCCATGGGGAGTCCAATTATAGGACACTGTACTGTTTCTTTTCTTTTTTTTTTTCACATGAGAAGGAGTCTAACTTTTTGTCACCCAGGCTGTAATGCAGTGGCTCAATCTTGGCTCATGCAACCTCTACCTCCTGTGTTGGAGTGATTCTCCTGCCTCAGCTTCCTGTGTAGCTTGGATTACAGGCACCTGGCACCATGCCCGGCTAATTTTTTTGGATTTTTAGTAGAGATGGTGTTTCATTATGTTGGCCAGGCTGGCCTCGAACTCCTTACCTCAAGTGATCCACCTGCCTCGACTTCCCAAAGTGCAGGGATCACAGGTGCGAGCCACCACACCCGGCCTGACACTGAACATTTTCAAAAGTCACTTTTCCATATATGCCATCTCTGGCTGACCAGCACCCTTCTAAGAACAGAATCTGCCCAGAGACCTGGCCACTGGCCAAGGAGGAGGCGACAGAAGTACTGGCATGCTCGGCCAGGATGAGGAAGCCAAAGAACTCACTCTCCTGTCAGTGTCTCTTCCTTCCAAGTCAGATGGAGACAACAGATTTGCTTTGCAACCACTTGCAGACCACACATTGTCTGCAACCATGAATCTTGGAAATAAATCATTTTCAATGTTCTTTTTTTAAAAAAAAATTAAATTATTAAAACATTAAAAATTAGCTAGTCATAGTGGTGCGTACCTGTAGTCTCAACTACATGGGAGGCTAAGGCGGGAGAATCACTTAAGCCCAGGAGATGGAAGCTGCAGTTGTGACCAGGCCACTGTACTGCAGCTTAGGCAATCGAGTGAGACCCAGTCTCAAAAGCAAATAAACCTTTAAAAACAAAATAACACCTGATTCCTTTCTCCTTGTACATTCTTTCAAGGCCTAACCCATGACCTTCTAAGGCATCCTGGGTCAATATCCAGTTCACAATGATCTCTTCTGATGAATTTCAACATTGCTGCTGTCCCAACAGCCTTCATAGTTGACTATTCCAACTCAACTCTAAACTCTAGGTTCATGGTGAATAGGGGTTAGGTTTTCTTTCAACTTAGTCTCAGCATCTCCTAAAAATTACTCAAGAAATACTTACATTAAAAATTAGCCTGAGCATATAATTAGGAGACTAAATGTATAGAAGAAAATCCCCCAAACATAAGAAATCTCCAAGTCCATGCTGCAGATTATCTAAACCTTTGTCCCCCAATTAAAGAATCCAGGCGGGGTACAGTGGCTCACACCTGTAATCCCAGCACTTTGGGAGGCTGAGGCGGGTGGATCATGAGGTCAGGAGTTCGAGACCAGTCTGGCCAACATAATGAACCCCATCTCTACTAAAAATACAAAAAATTAGCCAGGTGTGGTGGTGTGTGCCTGTAATCCCAGCTTCTTGGTAGGCTAAGACAAGAGAATCACCTGAACCCGGAGGGCAGAGCTTGCGGTAAGCCAAGATCGCGCCATTGCACTCCAGCCAGGGTGACAGTTCGGGAGTCCATCTCAAAAGAAAAAAAAAATGGAATCCAACTTTTCTTTTTTTGAGGGGGGGGTGCAGGAGATGGAGTCTCACTGTGTCACGCAGGCTATAATGCTGTGGTGCAATCTCAGCAGCCTCCACCTCAGATTCAAGCAATTGTCCCACCTCAATTGTCCCACCTTAGCCTCACCAAGTAGCTGGGACCACAGATGTGCACCACCAGGCCCGGCTACATTTTTTATTTTTAGTAGAGGCAGGGCTTCACCATATTGGTCAGGCTGGTCTCGAACTCCTGACCTCAAGTGATCAGCATGCCTCAACCTCCCAAGTGCTGAGATCACAGGCGTGAGCCACTGTGCCTGGCCCCAACTTCATTTTCTTTTCTTTTTCTGTCTCCGTCCTTCCTTTTTTCTTTCTTTCTTTTCTCTTTCTCCTTCCCTCCTTCCTTTTCTTTCTTTCCTTCTTTCCTTCTTTCTTCCTTCTTTTCCTGGCCCCAACTTCTCTCTCTCTCTCTCCCTCTCTCTCTCTCTCTCAGAGTCTTGCTCTGGTTGCTCAGGCTGGAGTGCAATGGCTAGATCTTGGCTCACTGCAACCCCCGCCTACTGGGTTCAATAAATTCTCCTGCCTCAGCCCTCCGAGTAGCTGGGATTACAGATGCCCACCACCACGCCCAGCTGATTTTTTGTATTTTTAGTAGAGATGGGGTTTCACTACGTTGGTCAGGCTGGTCTCGAACCCCTGACCTCAGGCGATCCACCCGCCTTGGCCTCCCAAATGCTGGGATTACAGGCATGAGCCACTGGGCCAAGCCACCTTCATTTTCTTTAAATGGCCATATACCTGATAATGGTGGGACAGCAGAATGAAATCAAAATGTTATTAATCATTAACTTCCGCTTCTCTTAATAGGTGGCTGATCTGTCTGTTGTATCCACTCTTGGAGTTTATGCCTTGGGTAGAAAAATGCACCTTTCCTAACGATGAAGGAGACTGTGAGTAGGACAAGAGTTCACTCTTCTTGTACTTGGCTCAAGAGACATACTTGGCTCAGCTCATTCATTTATTCATCCACACAACATTCACCTAGCTTCTCCAAATGCTGGTAGAACAGATCCTGACAACAGAGCTATGACAGCACTGTTGCTGATTTGCTCCACACAGTGAGACAGGAAACATTAGCTGCAGGCTTTACTGACATGGGATAGAGCTTCAGGTTAAAAAAGAAAAAAAAAGTCATAGCCAAGCACAGTGGCTCACACCTGTAATCCTAGCATCTTGAGAGGCCAAGAAGAGAGGATAGCTTGATATCAGGAGTTGGAGACCAACCTGAGCAGCATAGTGAGACCCTCGTCTCTACAAAAAATATTTTAATTAGCCGGGCGTGGTTGTGTGGGCCGGTAGTCCCAGCTACTTAAGAGGCTGAGAGGAAAGGATCACTCACCACGTCGAGGCTGCAGTGTTATGATCGTGCCATTGCACTCAAGTCTGAGCAACAGAGTGAGACCCTGTCTCAAAGAGAGAGAAAGGGAAGGAAGGAAGAAAGGGAGGGAAGGAGGGAGGCAGGAGGAAGGGAAGTGAGAAGGAAAGGAGAGGAGGGGGAGGGAGGAAGGAAGGGAGGGAGGGGAAAAAGTCACTAATCTTGCACCAGAACGCTTCTAAGTGTGAGGCTAATCTTGTCCATCGGATCTGAGAGCATGGTCAGAAGGACAAAGAAACTCTAAACTTTGTCTAAGCCACAAAGATAAGCCGGCGAGGTCAGCTCTTCCCCCTTGCTCTTCCGAGGCCCCTGTCCTGGGGACGGACAAATGGACTCTGGGGCTCTCTCTCTGGGCTGGATCCAATCTTCAAGGCTGCTGCAGCGCCAAGATCTCGGCGCCTTCCCCACACGCTGCCAGAGGCGGACAGTGACTTCTGGAGAGGGAGGGGGCGGGGCCAGGGCCATGGTGGGCTGGGCGTTCCCAGGAAAGGCGCCGGACAGGAGAAGGCGTTCGAAGCTGCGTCTTTCTCCAGGAGGGGATGGGCGAACGCAGAGACCCCGGGCCGTGATCGCAGGCACACAGCCGGGCCCTTGGAAACAGGACGCTGATCCGGGACCTCGCACCTGGGGCCCGCCCCCAGTCACGTTTCCCCCACGCCGGCGGCGGCGCAGACCCTCCTCTGTTCTCCGCGCTGGGGCTCCCAGCCGCGGGGGCCCTTCTGGGCGGCTCGGAGGCCTCATCTCGATCGCCGACCCTGCACGGTGCAGAGCTGGATAAGACGCGGGCGCCCTGAGGGAAGACTGCACTAAGAAGGAACGGGATTCCCTCACCCGCCCTTCGTCGCCTAAGTGGGCCTGGATTCTAACTGGCTGTCCCTTCCGTGTCATCGCCACGGTCCTCACGTGCACCCCGTTTGTCCCCCGCTTCCTGCCCTGTATCGCCTCCCCCTACTCCATCTCCCCTGTGACTGGCCGGGTTGACCCTGCGGGCCGCGCTCTTCACCCTCAGGCCCGCCTGTCCTCCTCTGCTTGTGTGCACCCAACGCCTCGCAGCTCGGCTTGGAGCATAGAGTAGGTTGGTGGAAAAGGAATTGCAATTTTGCATTTTTAATGGGAAAAACCGTAATAACTTTTGCACCACCCATAAATAGGCAGGGAGAGCGGACAAGAAAAGCTTTAGAGAAGGCCAAGATCCACCCGCCTAGCCCACCCGGAGTCTGGGTTTGCCAGAGGCGTATGATATCTTGAAGCAGGAAAGGAAGAAAAAAGATGAAGGAGACAAATTGTTCGTGTTAAGGGGTTTCCTGATGAACTCAGAAACAGCAGCTACCAGTTATAGAGCGCTTAAACTGACACTATCTCATTCATCCTTACCACGGTCCTGGGCACGTGGTGGTTTTGTTTGTCTTTTACCATCTTACATGCCAGAGCTGCAGTTGGTATGGTACTGGCCTGCTCATACCAAAGAGGGCACGTCTAACTGCACCCACAAAGGACAATGGAGGAAGGCTGTGCCGTCTGCAATATGAGCAAATGGGGAAAAGACAAAACAAATGCTTGTATTATGCTCAAGATGTAAATTCATGAACATGAATGAAAACACATTCAAGAGGCTAGCCGCTTTCTTTTTTTTAAAAATTTTATTTATTTATTTTTTTTTTTTGAGACAGAGTCTGTCACCAAGCAGGCTGGAGTGGAGTGGTGCGATCCCAACTCACTGCAACCTCTGTCTCACGAGTTCTAGGCGATTCTCCTGCCTCAGCCTCCAGAGTAGCTGGGATTACAGGTGTGCAGCACCATGCCCCACTAACAGTGTATTTTTAGTAGAGACGGAATTTCACCATGTTGGCCAGGCTGGTCTTGAACTCCTGACCTCAGGTGATCCATCATCTCAGCCTCCCAAAGAGCTGGGATTACAGGTGTGAGCCACCACACCCAGCCATGGCTAACTGTTTTCTAAAAACAAAGAGAGTAAATGGGAAGTGTCCACAAAATAAATTTTTTAATTTATGTAGTTTCTTGTTGATTTGTAAAGGGCACCATTTGTTTGAAATCATTCTTACACTCTTGGATTAAAACACTGGTTTCTTCACACACTTGTATTTTGAAAGGAATATAAAATGTGATTCCCTCACACCTGTAATCCCAGCACTTTGGGAGGCCAAGGCGGATGGATCACCTGAAGTCAGAAGTTTGAGACCAGCCTGGCCAACATGGTGAAACTCCGTCTCTACAAAAAATACAAAAATTCGCCAGGTGTGATGGTGGGCACCTGTAGTCTCAGTTACTCAGGAGGCTGAGGCAGGAGAATCACTTGAACCGGGGAGGCAGAGGTTGCACTGAGCCGAGATCGCATCACTGCACTCCACCCTGGGCGACAGAGCAAGACTCTGTCTCAAAAAAAAAAAAAAACAAACAAAGATGAGATACCCTATGATTTGAGTGTTAAAAAAAAGACAGATGTCAGTTTGCAGACTCCCGCAGGAAGCTACCTGTCAGGAGGTAGTTCCCACCGCAGCTCAGGAAACCAGTGTTTTCTCTAGTTACATGTTAAGATCTCCAGATCCAGGGCAGCCTCCTCAAACAATGCTAGTCCTACACCGCTAAATTTTTACTGAATGAATGGATAAAAGAAGGCAACGTTTTTAAATATGGGGATCTTGTCGTGCTTGGTTGTCTAGATGAATTTCTGGGGGCCTCTTTTGAACTTGGTTCTTAAACCTCCTCAGTTGCCCTCATACTACGTCCTAGGGTGAGGCATTTCTCCAGAGCTCACTTATTCCCTTGAAAGTGCCATACTCCCACATGTAGGCCTCGACATGCTGGCTCTTTTCTTGAAATGCTCCCTGCTCCTTTCCCCGTGTTCCCCACCTGTCATCTACCTCTATCCACACTTTTTCTCAGGCCAAAAACCTAGGAATTTTCCCATTACCGCTTTGCTCCACTGCTATAACCAGAGGTGATAGAGACTTGTGCCAAGGATACATGCCCACCAGCAACTTCTGGTTATCAGAAAAAAAATTCAGAGTAATGTAACAGTCACCATGTAATGGAAATGCAAATCTAGTGATGGCAGCAGGGGTATCTTGACAGGAGATATGAATTTGGGAGATTTGACCTATGATCTGCCATTGTCAAAACTGTCCAACCCTGTTTCAGAGCAGGGGTTTGACTAGCTCCCTAAAAAGATAGTCTCAGGATATTTTCTCCTAGTATCCCAGAGAGCTCTGTGAGCATTTGAGAGCAGTTGCAGACTAATGACAATGAGCTATCAGTGATGTAGTAGGGAATGAGAAAGCTATCAAATTTCTCTGGGTTTTGAGATCTGTGTAATACTAACATCACTTCGGGGTATGTTTTTGTTTTCTCTTTGGCTGTGTGTGTGTGTGTGTGTGTGTGTGTGTGTTGTTTTTTGTTTTGTTTTGTTTTGAGACAGAGTCTCACTCTGTCACCCAGGCTGGAGTGCAGTGGTGCAATCTCAGCTCACTGAAACCTCTGCCTCCCAGGATCAAGAGATTCTTATGCCTCAGCCTTCCAGGTAGCTGGAATTATAGGCACGCACCACCACACCCGGCTAATTTTTGTATTTTTAGTAGAGACAGGGTTTTGCCATGTTGGCCAGGCTGGTCTCAAACTCCTGACTTCAAGGGATCTGCCCCGCCTCAGCCTCCCTAAGTCTTGAGATTAGAGGCGGTAACCACTGCACCTAGCCTGGGACATGTTTATTAAAATATTCATCTGTAAAATGGAGCTAGCTGCTTTGCAGAATTTTAAGAATAAGTTTAGATATATACAAACATACATGTGTGTATAACCTCAGTTTATGTTCATGACATTGGGGATTTTTTTAAATGTCTACTTTCTTTCTGATAAACTGTAGACTTCTTGGCTGTCTTTTTAAGTGTCTAGCTTACTGTAATTTGTATGTATTTACCATTTACTGGAATGGAATTTGTAGTTAGTTTTATTTGAGGAAGAATTTGGAATTATTCCTCTGTTTTGAAAAGAGAGGCTTGCTGTAATGTCACAGGAAACCTTTTTAAAGTGGATCTGTAACAGAATATTGTAGATGAACTTTGTAGCAGTTGGAAAAGAAAGTGTTGTGACTTGATTGAAATAAAACTAAACACGTTTTCCTCTAAAAAATAAAAAAAAATAAAAAAGCAGCAGCAGTAGCTGTACTGCAGCTGTAGCCATGACAATATGCATTTCTTCTAAGAGCCCAGGAAATAAGAAGCCCTATGACAAACATATATTTCCTCCAAAAGAAAATAATGCCTAAAGATGGAAGGAACAGAGTTTACCTCTTTATTTTGCAGACAGCATCTGAAACTATTGATAAAGCCATTTTCATCAATTTCATGGTGTAGTTTACCAAAGAAAAAGGTCTGAAATTTAGAAGCTATGTCAGCAGTGGGAAAATAGATGTACCTCAAAAAAGCAAAACCACCTATTTCCATGACTCTAATTTCCCAAATGTACAATAATAAAAGAGTCTGTCATTTATCCAGAAATCATTTATCTGGCAGGCCTCTATTGATCTGAGACACAGCTCAAAACCGGAAAATAAGAACAGAAAAAAAAAAATACTCCTCTAAACTTGCCTTATTTAATTGATGATTGCTCCCTGTTAAAAAACAGATTTCTTCTATCTTGTCTGTTAAGGAGCTATTTTGGTCTGTTTGTGTTTGTGTAACAGAATACCTGAGACTGGGTACTTTATGAAGAAAAGAGGTGAATTTAGTACATGGTTCTGAGGGCTGGGAAGTTCAAGCACAGAGCCATGGCATCTGGTGTTGCGTCATAACATGGTGAAGAAGGTCAAAGAAAGAACAAACATGTGTGAAGAGGCCAAACCCAAATGCTACCTCTTGACTTTATCACAACCCACTTTGGTGGGAAAATTCCCATGAGAACCGATCCAGTCTTTAGCGAGTGAGAACTCACTCACTACCACAAGAACAGCACCACTCCATTCATAAGGGATCTGTCCCCATAACCCAAACACTCCAAGGCTGCACCTCCCAATGCCATCACATTGGGGTTCAAATTTCAACTTGAGTTTTAATGGAGACAAATTCAAACCATAACAGAAGCATTCAAGGATCTGCTCATACATTTACAGCACAGCTGCAATGACCCACCTCTCACCCAATTTTCCACAACTCTCTCAATCTTGACTCACTTTCTAATGACGTTTCCCTATTTCTCTTAGCTCACAGATTCCATGGGCCACCCTGATAATGTCCTGGCTCATTCCTGCCCGTGGAATCCCCTTCCCATACCCTGTCTTTGTGTGTAATTGCTACCCTCTCACCCTCACAGAACAGGTAGAAAAGTGCATGAACTGAATAATTTTGAAATCTTACTCCTTCCCAGAAAAAGTGCTCCTGATAAATGTTTGGAGCAGACTCCCATTGATTCCAGGGAGGGTGGCATACAGTGGCTACATGAATTTATTTTGTTCTCTATAAATTTTTGAATTTATAGAGAACCACATAATGCATCGCACATAAGTGACCCCCAATGAATATCTGTTAAATGATGGCTGGGTGGGTAGACAGATGGATAAAAATGTGCTGATTGGTGTCAGAGAAGTATTGTATTCTTAATTTTTAAGTAATACGTTAAATCATTAATGTTCATTGCAACATATATATGGCTTCTACAGTTAAATTTAAGAGGAGAGCTTGCTGCTTTCCTTATCTGATGATCTTTTATGTGGTTTCCTATATTGAAAAGGATAATGCTAGCTGTTATTAATATAATAAATGAATACCAACATTAATTTACAGTGGGTTAATATAATAAAAGTTTGTTTCTTGCTCATAAGGAAGTTGAATCAATTCAGCTGTTCTGAATTGTCAGGGGGCCTTCCTCTGTGTGGTGATAGAAGCTCAGCTTCCTTCTACCTTTGACTCTGTTATTCCAGAGCCTTACAGCCCCCTTTATCCAGCTGGCAGAGGAGGGAGAGAAAGTGAAGTCACCCTTGCCTCTTGAGAAAACCTGTCCCAGAGGTGACATGCATCTCTTCTACCTTACTTTCCATCAGCAACAGTTCATCATGTGGCCACATCAGGATGCAAGGTAGGCTGGGAAATAAAGTCCCTGGCTAGACAGTCACCTCCTGCCTACCACAGATTTATGCTAAGGAAAGCTGAGCACGAAATAGCCATCTCATTCTTCAACCTCAAAAGAAATATTAAACAAAGCAATTAGCAAAGACTGTTTCATGACAACGCTGTTTTGAAAAGAGCACTCTCAAATACAGCTTCTAACTGATAAAAAATATTTTCATTCCAATTTCTTTTCTTCTCTTCCAACATCTTTATTTTACAGTTTGAGAAACTATGTTTCAGAACAATTGAGGGATTCCTCAAGATTTTTGAGCAGACAAATGGCAAGGGCAGGACTAGAACCTGGGTCTGCCCATCCTTTGTCCAGTGGATTTTTTTAAAACTTGATCTTCAGGTTATAACTCTGAAGGGGCTGAAGACAAGTAGAATGGAGATTAATCAGACAAGCCCCTACTTTTTTATTTTACCATGTGTATTATTCCCAATAACAGTGCCCTTAACCCACCATGCTGGCCAGGCTGGTCTTGAACTCCTGACCTCAGGTGTTCCGCCCACCGTGCCAATGGGAAAATAACATATGCTTTTTTAATTTCTGTTCTATTTATTTATTTATTTTAAAACATTTTTATTTGACACTCCATTTCCACCCCCGCCTTATTGAGATATCATTGACAAATGCAAATTGTATATATTTAAGGTGTCCAACTTGATGTTTTAATATACATGTATTTTTGTGAAATAACCACCAAATTCAAGCTAATTAACATAGCATCACCTCACACAGAACGTCTGTGTGTGTATGTGGTTAGAACATGTAAGATCTGCCCTCCTAGCAAATTTTCAGTATGCAATACAATATTCTTAACCAAAGTCACAATGTGGTACATTATTTTGTTTCCGTTTCAAACTGCCTTGTTTACGAAGCAATCTGGGAATATGGATTATGATACTAAGTTTATTCCTGTCGGTGGAGCCAACAGTTCCTCTAAGAATTTGAACTAAGGTTATATTCCGAAATATTTTTTAAAACTTTATGTACAATGATACTGATGGCAGAGTTAGTCACAGCAATAAAAAATTATGACACATAGTTAAAACTTCTAAGAGAACAGTTAATTACTTTATCAAACATTTGTCCAATGGCGTATTTATGTAGCCTTTAAAATATTGATGAAGCATTTTGACAATGTTTATTTGTTAGAAATCTTAGTTTTTAAGGCCAGTTACAAATTTTAATGTGTAGTATTATTTCATTTGACAAACTATAAGAAGATACATGTAGAAAAATACTGAATATACCAAATATTGTCTGAGGTTGCATCTAGGTAGCATAATATAATTAATGTTCTTTTTATTTTTAGATACTATTCAAATTTTCTAAAATTATGACTATTTTTTATAGAGACAAGGTCTTGCTATGTTTCCCAGGCTGGTCGCTGGTCTCAAACTCCTGGGTTTAAGTGATCCTCCCACCTCAGCCTCCCAAAGTGCTGGGATTACGGGAATGAGCCACTGCACCCGTCCCTAAAATGAATGTATAACTTTGTATTTAGATTAAACACATAAAACTTGGAGGGTGAGGAGAATGACCTTGTATAAGCCAATGACTCAATAGTAATATCCTCTTGGATCCTTCTAGCAACTACTCCCTACATTCCCAGCTCCTGTTTCCTTGGCTGTTTTCCACGATCTTGATCTGAGTTGCTGCTTTTGATGCTCCCTTGTAACATCACCTAGCAAACGCCTCACATTAACTGAGCTTGCTCCCCACCATATCGCCCTTCGTTGTGTCGTTTCTGATTTCCTGGTAGTAACACAACTCATTCAGAATTTTTGGTCTGATCAACTCTGTGATAGTCACAGAGTACAATGATTAGATCAGTTCTTTTAAAGAGACTCCTCTGGAGCAATGTGTCTGGAAGATTGGAGTGTGATAAAGACTTAACATCATTCTTATACCTCTTCTATGTGACTAGCAGGAATACTGACAGTACATTCATAGGACTCCTCAGTACACTCTGAGCTCCTGGAACACAGCAACTGTGTCAGCTTGGTCTTTCCAGTGCCTAACGTAGTTTTGACACATAATTGGGACTTACTAAATGTTTTGGATGAACAAATTACTGAATGGAAGAAAGGGTGGGCAAGTAACTATTTAATGATGGTGACTGCTCTTCATTAAAGATGCCAGTAAGTCAATTAATATCTATTGACCACCCATTATGTGTTAGTTTGTGCTCAGAGCTAGATTCTAGGAAATTGTGGGAGGAAAAGAAATGAATTGGTGAATCAGCTGGACTTTTCATCCACTGTAAATATGAAGACTGGAGAA
Source organism: Cacajao melanocephalus (assembly GCA_963573385.1). NCBI lineage: Eukaryota > Metazoa > Chordata > Mammalia > Primates > Pitheciidae > Cacajao > Cacajao melanocephalus. Next base: position 58,458 of record CAUYLG010005444.1, on the reverse strand, counting down.
CTTCTGGGGTTTTGTTTGGATCATCCAGCTAGTGCTAACTAACAGTAGCCCCTCAGTAACAATTGTGTGGGATCAGCTCTGCCTGAAGCTTCTGCTGGCTTTTAATACAGCAATTTAGACAAAACATTTATCCTTCCCAAATCTGTTTTTTCTGTAATACAATCCCCCGTATCTCCCTCATTAGGTCCCCCACTATCAATAGCCTTTAAAAGAAGTCCTAGTTGACAGCATATTTGGGAATCAGAATCATCATGCTGTGGGGACTATGGGACTTCTCAAAGCTGATTTATCCTCTAGCGGTGGCCAACAGCCAGAGTCACAGGGACTCATCTCATTCCTGACTGCCAGAGTGAATGACTTCCATCATTCACCCAGGCTGGTGTGCAACGGTGCAATTTCACCTCCTGGGCTCAAGCAATCCTCCCACCTAGGCCTCCTGAGTAGCTGGGACCACAGGCATGTGCTACCATGCCCAGATAATTTTTGTATTTTTAGTAGAGACAGGATTTTGCCATGCTGCCCAAGCTGGTCTCGAACTCCTAATATCAGGCAATCCATCTCCCTCGGCCTCCCAAAGTGCTGGGACTATAGGCATGAACCTCTGCGCCCAGCCGCCTTCTAATTTTTTCTTTGTTCACTGAGAAACTTAAAAGAAAATGTCTTTCAAAGATACAAATCTCAAAAGAGGATATTATTTATGTCCAAGTCACAAGAAGAAAACAAAACAGTGGGAGGCTAAAAATTCTGCAATTTCAAACCACTCCCGGTGAATTTTATTTGAAAATTTCCCAGCAAGCATAAAGACATGGGAAAAGCTCCAATTCACCCTTAGTGTATAAGAAGGTAAGTTACCCTTCCAAAGTAGTGGCAAAGAGGCCCCCAATCAACCTAAAGAGGACAGCAGAAAATAATTAAACATTGAATATCCTTATTTCCTCTTTTACTGGCTATTTTGAAAATGAGGGACCCACAGTTTTGTCCACTCTCTTGATTAAAGGGAGGTTCAGAAAATTCAGTAAAACATATGTATCCTGGTGGGACATGGTGGCTCACACCTGTAATCTCAGCATTTTGGGAGGCTGAGGTGGGAGGATGGCTTGAGCCCAGGAGTTTGAGGCCAGCCTGGGCAACATAGCGAGACCCTGCCTCTATTTAAAAAAAAAAAAAAAGATACATCCTTTAGATACAAATTTCCTAAGTTAATTAAACCAAATTAAAAATGCAAGTGGCTCTGCGAACTACAGAACTTCTTCAATCTGGCTGATTGCTAGAGAGACAGTATTGCATAGGGTTGAAAGCCCGCTGAAATGAGAGACTCTTCAGGTTTGAATCCCACCCTCCAGTGCTTGCTGTGTGACTTTGGACAATTCACTTAACCTCTTTGAATGTTAGCTGCCTTGTCTGTAAAATGGAAGTAGAAATAGAAATCACCTCACAAGACTGTTATGAGGCTTAAATGAGCTAGTCTTAGCAAAGCACTTATTACTACTGTGGTTGATTCACAAATGCTCAACATCCCTAGTTAACAGAGAAATGTAAATTCATACCACAGTGAGATGGTACCTGACACCTGTTACAGTAGCAATAGACATTATCAAAGATAACAAGGGTTCGTGAGAATGTAAGAAAAAGGGAACCCTGGTACACTGTTGGTTGGAGTGTAAATTAACACAGCCATTATGAAAAACAGTATGGAAGTTCCTCAAAAAATTAAAAATGGAACTACTATATGATCCAGCAATTGCATTTCTGAGTATATATACAAAGGAATTGCAATCAATATGTTAAGGAGATATCTGGGCATCCGTTTCATTGCAGCATTGTTCACAATAGCCTACCTAAGCATCCATTAACAGATGAATGGATAATATTGTTTGGAATACTACTGAGCCTTAAAAAATGAAATTTTGTCATTTTTGAAAACAGTTGAAACTAGAAAACATGCTAAGTGAAATAAGCCAGTCACAGAGAGACAAATACTGCAAAATCGCACTTATATGTGAAATCTAAAAAAGTTGAACTTACAGAAGTAGAGAGTAGAATGGTGGTTACCAGAGGCTGGGAGTTGGAAGTGGGAACTGCAGAGATATTGATCAAAGGATACAAAGTTTTAGACAGAAGGAGTACGTTTTTCAGATCTATTGCACCACCTAGTGACCATAGCTAATAATAATGTATTACATATTTCAACACTGTTAGAAGGGTAGATCTGAAATGTTCTCACTCCAAAAATTAATAGGTATTTGACGTAATGAATATGTAAATTAGCTTGATATAAGCATTCCACCGCATATGCATATATCAAAACATCACATTGTATTCTGTAAGTATACACAATCATCTGTCAATTAGAAATCAACATTAAAAAAGAATAGTACTATTGCATAGTAAGTACTAGATATAAAACATTGATTAATATTAACTTTGTTTCCTTTGCAGGAACATGGATGAAGCTGGAAACCATCATTCTCAGCAAACTAACACGAGAACAGAAAACCAAATACCGCATATTCTCACTCGTCAGTGGGAGTTGAACAGTGAGAACACATGGACACAGGGAGAGGAACATCACACAATGGGCCCTGTCGAGGGGTAGGGGCAAGGAGAGGGATAGCATTAGGAGAAATACCTAATGTAGATGACGGGCTGATGGGTGCAGCAAACCACCATGGCACTTGTATACCTATGTAACAAACCTGCACATTCTACACATGTATCCCAGAACTTAAAATATAATCTAAAAATAATTAATTAATTAATTTTTTAAATGACAGACACTGATAACCTGAATAATTATACCAAATTTTTCATAATGGCTTTAGGGGACTAATATACTGGTGAACATATGGACTTCCCAGAGAAAACTGAAACCCAAGTGTTTTCAGAGGTGATGCCTGGAAGCAAGCTCACTGACCCTGCAGAACCTCACAAAGGTTCAAGAATTGCAAGTACCATACCTCTTCAGTGGGATGAGCTGGAAAGAGACTATTCAAAGTTCCAGAAGCAGTGAAGTCTGCCAGATTTCCTCTCCTGGCAAAGTCAGGGAAACATTCTCAATCCCTTACTCCCAACCTGAAACCTGCAAGACTATTTCTTTTGGGAGATATGGAACCAGGATATGCATTCAGGGACACCAGACCCAGCTGAAGGTAAAAATGCTATTATGAAACAGTGGTGTAAGTGAAGGTATGCATGATAATTCAATCTTATTTTATTTTATTTTGAGACGGAGTCCTACTCTGTCACCTAGGCTGGAGTGCAGTGCTGTGATCTCAGCTCACTACAACCTCCACCTCCCGAGTTCAAGTGATTCTTGTATCTCAGCCTCCCAGGTAGCTGGGACTACAGGCACACGCCACCACACCTGGCTAATTTTTATATTTTTAGTAGAGATGGGGGTTTTACCATGTTGGCCAGGCTGGTCTCAAACTCCTGACCTCAAGTGATCCACCCTCCTTGGCCTCCCAAAGTGCTAGGATTACAGGCATGAGCCAGCGCACCAGGTGGAGAGTTAATTTTATGTGTCAACTTGACTGGACCACAGGATGCCCAGATGGTTAAACAGTATTTTTGAGTGTCTGTGAGAGCAAGGAGTACAAGAGATTACCCTCCCCAATGTTGGTGGGCATCGTCTTATCCATTCAGGGTCTGAATAAAACAACAAAGTAGAGGAAGGGAGGGTTCACTCTCTGCTAGACTTCTTGAACTGAATCTTTGATCTTTTCCTCCCCTCCATGATCCTGGTTCAGAGGACTTCAAACTCGGGCTGGAATCTACACCACTGACTCCCCAGTTATCAGGGCTTCAAACTACAACATGGGCTTTCTGGGTCTTCAGCTTGCAGGCAGCAGGTTGTGGAGCTTCTCAACCCCCATAATCACAGGAGCTAATAGATGAATACAGACAGATACAGGTATAGATATAGATATCTATTCTTTCTGTTTCTCTGGAGAACCCTGACCAATACAGTGCATATAATGAAATTATTAAGACTCTCAGCCTCCTTCCCGCATTGGGCTCCAAGAAGTCTGTATATTCTCAAAGCAGGTAATTAAAAGAGTACTCACTAGAAGAAAATAAACAGCTGGCCCTTGCCCCATCATCTTACACCTTGTCCAGCAGTGAACAAGCCTTGCCTATGTCCCCAAAGCACCTTTTTAAGAGTATCACGTTTACACATAAATGGACAGCAAGGATCACCACACAAAATGAAGAATGCCTCTAGCAGAAATGACAGGGACCAAATTTAAACAAACAAACAACCAAAAAAGATTCAAAAGAATCAAAGTCAATGCACAGTTATGTAGAAAGCGTTGAAAAAACTCTATGATTACATCTTCAGAGATAAAAGGAGTTATATTCATGAAAAAATAATGTAATGCCATAAAAGAACAGAATATAAAAAGAGCACTTAGAAATGAAGCTATAATAAAAGAAATACATAATTTGTCCAATTATGTAGGGCTATGAGCCCCACAGGGTCATGGAGTGTCCCTTATGCTGTGCTGAGGTGCAGGATCCGAGAACTAAAGAGACAAGACACTGAAGAACTGGAGAAGAGCAGCTGGACTCGGGGGGCCACATCGCCTATGAGCGGAGACAGGCAAGGCCCCGAACATCTAGAAGCGTCTGTATTTATTGGGTACGAGGCAGCAGGGCAGGATCGTGAGTGAGGTCATCTATAGGCTTAATGATAGAGCATACATAATCACGCGAGTAGCAGGCAAGGGGGCCACCCCATTTGGTCACCTGGGCAGAGAAATGGGCTGTGCACAGTAGGGGGCCATGCCATGCACAGTAGTGGAGGGTCATGTACAGAAAAGGGGTCCACCCCCATTAGGTCACCGAGGCAAGGAGGTGGGCTGTGTGCAGCAGGTGTTGTGTGTAACACTTCTTATCTGGGGGCTGGAGACTTTCAAGGATTTCTAATAGAAAGATACTGTAAGCCAATGCAGTGGGAGCTGACAGACTTGTCCTCTTCTCTAAGATATTTATGGGAGGATGATTTGAGCTAGCACAGAAGCGAGAAAAGACTGACAGGGTGTACAGCCACCATGACCCAGTCACACCAGAGGGGTTCCTCTCCCTCGGTTATTTGCCAGATCTCAGGCCTGAGGCCTACTTTCTACAGGAACCGGATGCAAGGTACTACAATTCCTTTTTCAGGAGGACAGCCTCTTGCTCCAAGACTGCCATACTGCGTATGCCCTTTCAGGCAGGGACGCCACCGCCTGGGTCTTTGGTTCTTGTCCTGGTCTGGCTGTTTTCCCACGTACTGCTACTGCTTTGTGACTGCTCTAGGCATTCCTCCTACTACAAACTACTATACGGTTATATAGAAGGATTCTATAAATCAGCACTAAATGTGTCAGTACAGCTCTGACTACAATACCTATATGATTATATAGAATATCTATATGATTATATAGACTATAATATGTATATGACTACATAGAAAGATTATATGGAACTAAGTATGCTAGATATTAGTACTAAGTATATTTATATAAGCTAGATATATTAAGCAGTAAGTTATATGATTATATAGAAAGAGGAAATAGCTGAGTAATAACACTATAAACTAAGATATTCTTTAGGCACTAATTGTGCCTGGGGTTTGCACAGCTCTCCTTCCTCGGTGCCCGTGCTGGGGGTTACCTACACGATTAAGTTAAAAAGTCACAGAGAAAGTAGAACAAAAAGATAAAGAGATAGAAAATAGGCCAGACGGGTAAGAAAAAACATCAGCCAAGAAGGTCCACGATCTAAATAACAAATTTTTTTAAAAAAAGAGATACAGTAAGGTGGGGGGCAGAAATGATCAAATAAATAATACCAGAAGAATTCCCATAACTGAAGCACACATATTTCAGAATTGAAAAACTGATCAATAGAAATGAGAAAAGACCCATAACCAAGACACTTGATTGTGTCTTAGAACACTGAGAATAAAGGGAAGATCCTAAAAGTTCTTGAAATGAAAAAAACATAAACAAAAGCTGGTTATGTATCATGAAATTTAGTGACCTGTGAAGGAGAAGGAAATAAATATAATGATGCAGAGTTTCTCAATAATTTTGTAAGCTAAAATATTGTGGCGCAAGCCCTCCAGTATTCCAAGTGAAAGTCATTTTCAATCTTGAACTCTGTGCTCAGCCAGAATAAAAACAGTTTCAGACATGCAAGCTCTGTGGGAAAAAAAGACCTGGCAGCAACCTCCCTCCAGTAACTATTGGCGTTCTACAACATGAGGGTATATAGTCAAGAAAAAGGAAGACACAGATTCAGGATATACAGAACTCATCTCAGGAATGAGGAATAAGACCTTGCTAGGATGAATCTGAAGGAGACCCAAGGGCATCAGTTGAGAGCTGTGCCTTCCAAATTTTGATGTGCATAGGAATTGCCAGGGGATCTTGTTGCAATGCAGGTACTGATTCAGTAAGTCTGGGTAGGGCCTGAGATTGGCGTGGTTTGTTGTTGTTTGTTTTGTTTGTTTGTTTGTTTTTGATACGGAGTTTTGCTCTTGTCGCCCAGGCTGGAGTGCAATGGTGAGATCTCGGCTTACTGCAACCTCCGCCTCCCAGGTTCAACGATTCTCCTGCCTCAGCCTCCCAAGTAGCTGGATTTACAGGCATGCGCCACCACGCCTGGCTAATTTTGTATTTTTAGTAGAGACGGGGTTTCTGCATGTTGGTAAGGCTGGTCTCGAACTCCTGACCTTGGGTGATCCGCCAGCCTCGGCCTCCCAAAATTCTGGGATTACAGGCGTGAGCCACCGCGACCAGCTGAGATTTGGTGTTTTATTTATTTATTTATTTATTTATTTTTATTTAATTTTTTTTATAGAGACGGGGTTTCACCATGTTGGCCAGGCTGATCTCGAACTCCTTGACCTCAAGTGATCCACCCGCCTCGGCCTCCCAAAGTGCTGGGATTACAGGCGTGAGCCACTGCGCCCGGCCGAGATTTGGTGTTTTGAGCAAACTCCCTCAGGATGCTGAGGCTGCTGCTTCAGGGACTGCTCTTTGCATATCAGGGGTGGAGAGAAAACACGGTCCAAACTGCACCAAGACGACGACGACACAGACAAACAGAGACAGACATTTATTTCCTTCTCGGTGATAATCGGGAATGAATTAGTGTAAGCCAATAACCGTATAGTAGGGGAGGGAGAGGGATGGAGGAGAAGCTGAAAAGGATGGACATTGTAAGTAAATATAAATGAAGCAAAAACAAGGAAGGGGCTGTATTGAGGACGGCCGTATACATCCAACCTTGCCTCTAGTAGACACCTGAAGAGGAAGGTTGGACCACCCTAACGGATTCAGATGTAGTAGTCTGGGGGTCTCTGGAGCGGCCCTGGAAGGTGCTCCAGAAAATCCAGCTTCTGACCACGCGGACAGAAGCACCTTCCGCACGCCCAGCAGGGGAGTGGGCGGGGCCTCAACGCGCCCGGCGCCGGGTCTCGGGGGCGGGGAATGGGCGGAGTCTTCCCCCTCTCGCCTCCCTTGGCGCGCCCGGGAGGCGCTGGGATTCCTACTGGAGGCTTTTGAACCTCGAAGCAGGTGGCGGCGCTCGGGAGCAGCCGCGGATCGGGGAATTCTGCTGGCGCTGCAGCTGCAGAAGGCTCGGCAGTGGCAGGAAGCGCCGCCCCTGCGGGGCGCAGGTACTGCCGGAAGGGCTGTGCGGGCTCCGCGGGGCGTTTTGGGCGACAACCAGGGCACCCGGAGGCGGTGCGTTTCATTCATCCAGTGACTATGCAGCTTGCTGCGTGTCCGGGGGCTGCGGTTGCTGCGAGAGCCCTGCCCGGGGCGCTGTTTCGCGCTCTGTAGTGGGTTGCGCCGGGAAAGTAGCGCCTCTGCAGCTTCTGCTCAGCTCCTCTTGGCGCCTTTCCTGGGGAAACGGATTAGGCGAACCAACTGTTCATTCATTCTCCCAGCCAGGTTGATTGGGAACCGATGACACACCAGACTGTGCGGGGCGCTGCGGATTCGGGGTCCGCCCGGCTGCCCCTGCTCCCTCTAGAGCCCCCGCCCTGGGGAGGAAGGGCACAAGCGAATACGTATTCTCCTGTGACTGTTTTGTTTGGGATTATAAAGCCGGTGTGTAGAAAGTGCTGTGGAAACACTGAAGGAGGATTTCATAAGTCCCAGGGGGTACTGAAGAAGACTTTTAAGACAACTCTTTGAAAATGTAGTTTGAAGGTCTAGAAGTAAGATTTTGAGACATAATAGTGTAGGAGATGTTTGGGCCAAGCGGAGCGTTCGGGTTGGCTGGAGCCAGGGAAATGGGAAAGTAAAAGGGACCTGATTCTAAAAGCACTGCCGACAGGGAAGGAGGAGAAAATTTGTGCATTCTCTCATACTTCACTAGGATTTCGGAAGTTCTGTAACCACTACAGTAGCAGTAAGGGGAACCAGGTGGGAAAGAAGTGCCATTGTGATAACTAAAGTTTGAGAAAAATGACTGGCAGTGTTATACATCGGACAGGGTGAGGCATTCTTACAAGCCTTCAGTAACTGTTAAAGGGCCATGGGTCTAGGCATTCTTCATATTGGGTCATGCATTCTAGGAATACCAGGGTCAAGGAGAAGTGCAGCCTCTGAAGGGGACAGCTGTCCTAAACTCTAGTTGTTAGGGATACGGAGATGCTGAACTGGTATGTGTGAGTTAAGGAAGTTAAGGCACAACTGAAAACATTCTCTCTTTGAAGATGCAGTGAAGAACTGTTTTGGTGGAGTGATGCACGTAGCTAGAAATACAATACCAGAAATGAAGATGAGTCTATGGAGACTATAACCATAATGGCTAGCATTTGTGTATTATGTGCTGGGACTGTTCTGTGTATTTTTACATATAATAACTTATTCCTTGTAACAACCCTATGATATAGGCACTGTATACCCTTTTTGCAGATGAGAAAACAAGGCACAGAGAGGTTCAGTAGCTTGGCTCAGGTTGGAAATCAGCTCAGTAAGGAGTCAACCCAGGAACCTCACCATTATGCAAAACTCCCTTTCAGCAAGGCAGACGAAGCCTTTTCTAACATCTTAAGTTGCAGGCAGTCTTTGAAAGCCTGACCAAAGACAGTTAGAAAAACAAAAGATAGGACAGCTCAGGACTTCATAAGTTCCTACTGTTCTGTATTTGCAGTTGGGGAAGCAACATAATAAAGTGGTTGAGGATCTGCTGTGGAGCCAGATTTAAACCTGAGTTTCAAGCCCTTCTCTTCCACTTCCTAGTTAGGGACATTGGAAAGTTAACCTCAGTTTCCTCAGCTGTAAGGTGAGGTTGATAGTATCTACTGCATGAGATCATGGAGGATTAAATGAGTTAATCCACAGAGGATACTTTGAACAGTGAAATAAAGCACAAAATAAGTTCTCAATAAGTATGACTTACTATTTGTTTTTACGATTATATTATCTTTACTATTACTACTTGCTACTATTGATACTCACTTTTGGATTCATTTTTCAACAGCCTTTTTGTTCAACGTAATTTTTTAAAAAATCAGATGCATTATAATCCTTGGCATAATAAACTCTTACCGTTGTTCAATTCATCATCGGTTTTTTTACCTTATTTATGTTAACATAACAAACACCTGGAACCCTTTGCCCAACCCCCCCAAAACTGAAACAGACAATCATTCTACATCTACACGTGTTCCTCTCCTATCCGTTCAGCCTTCTTCCTGTCACTCATGTTCAGTCCTGAATTTTGTTTTTCCTTGCCTTTTAAAAATAGGCTTATCTCCTATGCGTGTATATCTAAACAACATTTACGTTTTTGAACTTCATAAAAAGGCTATCATGCTACATATAATCAGTAAATTTTTCCCTCATTAAAAATATTTAATATAGATTGGTCCATTTTGTGTAGCCATACAGTAACCATTTGGTTAATGAAGGAGATTGGTTCCAGCACTCCAACGTATCCCAAAATCCGAGCATATCCAACTTCCAAAGTTGGTCCTGGGGAACCCGAGTATACAAAAAGTCGGCCATCTCTCTAAAGTGGATTTCATATCCAAAGAGTACTGTATTTTTCTAATCTGCATTTGGTTGGAAAAAACATTCATGTATAAGTGGGTCCACAAAATTCAAAGCCTTGTTGCTCAAGGGATAACTGTAATATTAAGTGTAATAGTCTATTGTTTGGAAGCCTTATAACTCTTTTCCTACCAATAGGTATTTCATTTGTTCTGTTCGGTTTGCTCTTGAATCATTGCCATCATGACCATTCTTCTGTCATCTGATTTCATCAATACATTTTGTAGACATTGAATGATACCTCACATAACATTAATAAACATAAGCCTGCTGGGAAAACTGAAGAATATAAATATGAGAAATATCTATCTCAGAATTTCTCAACTTCAGCACTGTTGACATTTGGGGCCAATCGTCTTTGTTGAGGATGCCTATCCTGGGCATTATAAGATGTTCAGCATCGGCCGGGCGTGGTGGCTCACGCCTGTAATCCCAGCACTTTGGGAGGCCGAGGCGGGCAGATCATGAGATCAAGAGATCAAGACCATCCTGGCCAACATGGTGAAACCCCGTCTCTACTAAAAATACAAAAATTAGCTGGGTGTGGTGGTGCACACCTGTAATCCCAGCTACTTGGAAGGCTGAGGCAGGAGAATTGCTTGAACCCGGGAGGCGGAGGTTGCAGTGAGCCGAGATCGCGCCACTGCACTCCAGCCTGGTGCCTGGTGATGGAGTGAGACTCTGCCTCAAAAAAAAAAAAAAAAAAAAAAAGTTCAGCGTCCCTGGTCTTTGCCCCACTAGATGCCACTAGCATCCTTCTTCCAATTTGTTACGACTAAATAGGTCTCCAGATGTCCCCTAGGGGGCAAAATCACCACCAGTTGAGAACCACTGCTCTAGGTAGGAAGAATAAAAAGGAAAGAACTTAATCCAAAAAGAAAGAATCTAGGTTCCTAGAAAGAAAAACAGATTGCTGCTTAGAAAACTTACCATATGGAACCTCCAATTAAGCACAATATCTTTACAGAAATGTATCAAATATCTAAGCGGAATTCTAAAACCTAGCGTACTGAACCTGTTATGGTGGTGCTAGAGATGAGTATTGTAACCTCATCCTGGCATTAAAAGGCCTTTTCTGAAATGATTGGATTTTTGACCTAGAGTTCAATGCTGTTCTGCTAACTTTTTAAGGAACTGTGGATGTTCAACATTGTCACTAACCTTCCCTCCTTATTTGGAAAATCAAAAGGGAGGTATCTGTAAGGCTGAGAAATGATTGTTGTGAATAGCTCAGACACAACTCTGGATGTTGCAGAAGAAACAGGTTTCTAACTGATGAATTGCTTCTATCCAGTTACTTCTATTTGTTTCTGGTGTGATCAATGAATCTGTTTAAAAGACTCACACCTTTAACCAAAAGAGGGCAAAACCTGCCCTTTCTTGATTCTCTCTTCCTGCTCTTTACTATTTCTTTTTTTACCTTTTTGTTTTTTATAGTTTCCATTATTTAGAAAAATATATTTAAAGACTTGCTGTGTGGATTCCTCTGAACCACCATATAAACTACTCTATTTTCTGTGCCCAAATGAATTCCCAGATTTTACTCAAATACCGTTTAGAGTTTGAAGGAAAACATATGTATCTCATGGAGTTGGGTGAACAAGAGTGAGATTGTCAGGCCATGAAAGTTTCTGAAATTACTAAAGATAATATGGGGAATTAGAGTTTTGTGTGCCAATTTTCAGTGTGGAAAAAATAGTTGATGTGAAGAAAAGGAAATTCTGTGAAGCCAATGTCTTCATGACCTTCGTAAAGAGGCAGAAAATCATTATAAGCTGTCTTTACCTGAAGATTCCTATCACTTCTGGAAGTTCTTTGAAGACCTTGATCCTGAAAAGCCAGCTGGTGAGTTGCTCCAGAATCATTCTTGTGTAAATGGAAAGAATTATGTAATAGGCAACAGGCTGGATGTGGTGGCTCACACTCTGTAATCCCAGCTGAGGCAGGAGGATCACCTGAGACCAGGAGTTTGCGACCAACCTGGTCAAGACTTCTTCTCTACAAAAAAATTAAAAAAAAAAAAAAAAAAAAAAGCTAGGCATGGTTGCATGTGCCTATTGTCCTAGCTCCTTGGGAGACTGAGCTGGGAGGATCCTTCCTTGAGCCCAGTAGTTCAAGGTTGCAGTGAGCTATGATGACTCCAGCCTCCATGACAGAGCAAGAACCTGTCTCTAAAAATATAATAATTGGCCAGACATGGTGGCTTACGCCTGTAATCCCAGCCCTTTGGGAGGCCGAGATGGGCAGATCACTTGAGGTCAGGAGTTTGAGGCCACCCTGGGCAACATAGTGAAACCCTGTCTCTAGCAGAAATATAAAACTTAGCTGGGCTTGGTGGTGCATGCCTGTAGTCCCAGCTACTCAGGAGGCTGAGGCATGATCATCGCTTGAACCCAGGAGTCAGAGGCTGAGAGATTGCACCACTGTACTCCATCCTGGGTGACAGAGTGAGATTCATCTCAAGAATACATATATATAATAATTTAAGAAGCCTAACCAATAATATAAACAGTTCGTAGAAAAGGAATATTTTCCAAGATGTTTCTAGTAAGAGAAAATATAATAAGAAATATATATTAATGCTATTGTAATGCCACTGTCACCTGTTTTATCGGCAAAGGCAAATAATTTCATCACATTCTGGGGGAATGGGGAGAAAAGCACTTTCGTGTGTTGCAGGAGTCTGAGTATGATTTAACACTCTTCTTCCAAGCACTTTACTTATGGATTACACAAACTAAGAATTATATTTGAGGATATTGACTTAAACAAAGCATGGGAAATGGCTTCAGTGCCTACCAACAACACATCAATTTAGTAGATCTTCATTGTTTTAAAAGAATGAGGCCGATTTCTAGGAAATAATAAACTACCATGCCTGAACTTTGTTAAGTGAAAAAGAAGAGTGTATTGAATTTGCTGCCATTATTATTTAGGGAAAAAAAGTGGGGGAGTACACACATGTCCTTGTATACCTTTCTGTGTGCTTACTTTGTCTCTGAAAGAATGAACTGTTAACGGGCTGTGAACATTACTTTGCACTATATACCCTTTTGTATCGTTTAAATTTTTTAACTAGTAAGCGCTGTCATATGCTATTGAAGGAAATGGATATTGGTACATGTTCTGAATTTTGCCAACAGGTCACAACTGTGTTGCGGTATCTTTAAAAATAGTCATGTCTCTGTACAAACACTTATTAGCAAAGATGTTCACCGAAACGTTTTTAGAACAGAAAAAAATAGTAAATGTCCATCAGTAAGAGAATAGATGGTTACTTCTTTATAGTGCAGTATCATGCTCTATTAAAAAATAATGTAAAATAACATTGAATAGCATGGAAAAATATTGAGGAAATTTAAGTGGGCAGTATGGAAGACAGGCGCAGATAACAAAACAACCATTCTCAGTTTGTTACATATTTGTATCTGTTTATGGGGGGTGGAGAGTATGGATATTTGTTACTGTATACTAGACTGTTAACTGAGTTATCTTTGGCTAGTGAGATGGATGGTTTTAGTTTTCTTGTGGCTTTAAAAATTAGTATATGCTCCCCTAAGCTCCAGCTGAGCTAGACTTCTTTTCCTGTCAAATGATCTCCATGCTTCCATTCATGGTGTTGCCCCTTCTTGGACTTTTTTGCTTTCTTCATCCTTGCCTCCTTATAAAACTGAGTGCTGCCGCCTGAAGTGCTACCCTCCCTCTTAGAAGCAGCAAGGACCCATTTGAAGTTATACATCATACATTTGCACAGACTTCATATCTTTGTGATTTATTAACACTCCCTGTCTGTGATCTGTGAATAGAGAAGGAAGATGGAATCATCTAGGGTCAGGGCTGGCCAAATAGATTGCCAAAGAGTCAAGGGAATCTGGTGTGATTAGCTGAGGTAGAGGAAAGGGGGATAGAAATGTTTTTTACTCTTTTTTTTTTTTTTTTTTTTGAGATGGAGTCTCACCCTGTCACCCAGGCTGGAGTGCAATGGCGCGATCTTGTTTCACTACAACCTCCGCCTCCAGGGTTCAAGTGATTCTTGTACCTCAGCCTCCTGACTGGCTGGGATTACAGGCTTGAGCCACCACACCCAGCTAATTTTTGTATTTTTAGTACAGATGGGGTTTTGCCATGTTAGCCAGGCTGGTCTCGAACTCTTGACCTTAGGTGATCAGCCCGCCTCAGCCTCCCAGAGTGCTGGGATTACAGGTGTGAGCCACTGCACCTGGCCTGTTTTTTATTATTAATCCACACATTTTTGCTATCTATCTTTCTCTCCCTTAACCTGTGTATACTACAAGTATCTGAGGCTAACCGCAGTGTGGTAATGGGCCTATGGGAATACAAACCAGTCTTGCTTTGGCTAAAATAAGAAATAACAGGAATGTTTGAAATGTGAAGCTAATTCAGTGGTAAATTTTAGAGGAAATGCTAAACCTAAATGCTGCTTTTCTGTTATTCTGACTTCCATTGAGTGTTTATAACTGACATCTTCACACATAACTCAAGATTTTCTTTTACTTTAGAAACGTTTTTAAGACAATTGCTTAGAAGTAGTTTACTAACTAAAAGGATTATTTCCTATCTGCCTCCAGAAAGTGTTGTCTAAATTTATTTTCTTTATAGATTCACTTTCTGCAAGCCTTGGACTTCAATTCGTTGGTCCTTATGATATCCCTGCTGGAAAACATAAAATGAAGAAAAAATCAACAGGCCTGAATTTTAACCTTCACTGGAGGTTTTGCTATGATCCTCCCGAGTTCCAGACCATTCTATTAGAGATAAGAAAATTCAGTATCACATGGGGTATTTCAGGTAAAGGATCTTTTCTTCACCTCTAGGATACAGCTGCTGTCCTGCCAATGAGAACAAATAGTTATTCACTAACCTCACCCAAGATGAAAAGCCTATTTTCCCCTGTTGGTGGATATGTAAGCCATCTGTTTTTCTTGCTGTTATCATTTTGATCTTTCCTAGAATGAGTAAACTTTTTTTTAAATATACTGACCATATATTTTTGACCAGTGATAAAATTCAAGGTTTCAAACAAAAATTAGATTGGGAAACTTGTAATACCACTGTGAGCCCAATAGCATTTTTTTCCATGATGTTATGTAACGGAGTGAATTTGATATGTAAGTTTCAGCATGTACATCTATATAACTTAGTGAACTACTGTTTCCAAAGAGCATTGCATGATGCCGTATCACATGCATGGGTACAAATTCATTTGTGTTCAAGGCATTCTAATGGATTTAAAGTCACAGCATGAAGTGTTTGTTTATGGTTATGGCTTCAGATGCACATTGTACCTTATTTTTGTTTTTTGTTTTGGGTGTTTGTTTTTGCTTTTTGTTTTTTTGTTTTTTGTTTTTGAGATGGAGTTTCGCTCTTGTTGCCCAGGCTGGAGTGCAATGGCGTGATTTTGGCTCACAGCAACTTTCGCCACCTTCAAGCAATTCTTCAAGCAATTCTTCAGCAACCTTCAAGCAATTCTTCTGCCTCAGCCTCCCAAGTAGCTGGGATTACAGGCATGTGCCACCACACCCAGCTAAGTGTGTATTTTTAGTAGAGACGGGGTTTCTCCCCGTTGGTCAGGCTGGTCTCGAACTCCCAACCTCAGGTGATCCACCCACTTCGGCCTCCCAGGTAGCTGGGATTACAGGCGTGAGCTGTGCCCGGTCCATTGTACCTTATCTTTAAGCATCACACAGCAAAGTGTTACAGTAGGTTTAGGCAGAGACAAAAACTTACATAGATAGTCACAATAACGTGATATGTGTGGGAAGGCAACTACCAAGTGCCTTCAATAGCGGCAGAGGTAAAAGGATATTTTATGTCGGCTTTGATGGATGCCTAAGGACTTACTAGAAAGAATGAGAAGAAGGATGTTTTAGGTAAGGGAGCAGTATGTGTGTGAGAGTGTGGAAATGCGTGGCACAGGGTGCTTGAATGGCTATATGCCATGCCAGAGTATTGAGGAAGACTGTAAAGATTGATTCACATAGGACTGACATGATCACATTTGCATTTTATGGTTGATATAAACAATCCTCTAGACATACAGCTGATAATAATTGAAGGTAAGGTTTAGTGTAACTGTGTGCTATAATCAGAAGTTAGGTTTTGGTGGCTTGGGTTTCTGTGGTACTTCAATCTACCTGCTCTCCTGGTAACTCTACTGGTTTAATCTTTTAGCTCTCTGAACTTGGGTAAGTTGATTGTCCTCTGTGCCTTTTATTTTTCCTGATAAGTAAAATGAAACTAAGACTAGCATCCACTATAAATGTTTGAAGCCCTTTGATAACAGTGCTGTAGGGAATGCTAGAAACTCAGATGTTGGCAGTGAATAGAAGTGCGTTTCTTCCTAGGAGTTGTTACTCCCTGCAGCTTTCTTCCTGGGGGTCTGACATCCTCTCCGCTCTTCATTTTACTCTTGACCTTTTACATTGATGGCAAAATCTTAAGCTGCTTATGATAAAATAGAAAATTATTTCTGTAAGTGGCATTCACATGCTGTATATTCACATACTGTTGAAAACAACTTTGGATTATGCTTTTGTATAAGCTTATAAAGTAGCTCTGCTTTCCTTTTATGTTTTCTAAATTTTTCTTAACACAAATTTCAACATTTAAAAAAACTATTGACTTTAAGTATTATAACAGGATCCTCTGTCTCTTTAAAAATGGAAAAAAAAAAAAAAAAAAAGGCTGGGCACAGTGGCTCACACCTCTAATCCCAGCACTTTGGGAGCCTATGGTGGGCAGATCACCTGAGGTCAGGAGTTCGAGACCAGCCTGGCCAACATGGTCTCTACTAAAAACACAAAAATTAGCCAGGCGTGGTGGCACGCACCTGTAATCTCAGCTACTTGGGAGGCTGAGGCAGGAGAATCATTTGAACCTGGGAGGCAGAGGTTGCAGTGAGCTGAAACCCTGCCATTGCATTCTAGCCTGGGCAACAAGAGCGAAACTCCATCTCAAAAAGTTTCTTTTTGAGACAGAGTCTTAGGCTGGAGTGCAGTGGCGAGGTCTCGGCTCACTGCAACCTCCGCCTCCTGGGTTCAGGTGATTCTTGTAGCTGTGAATACAGGCGTATGCACCACACTCGGCTAATTTTTGTATTTTTAGTGGAGACAGGGTTTTACCATGTTGGCAGGTTTGTCTCGAGCTGCTGACCTTGAATGATACTCCCACCTCAGCCTCCCAAAGTGCCAGGATTACAGGCATGAGCCACCACGCCTGGCCCCTGAAAAATTTTTTTAGTGTCTACTTTTTCTGTTGGGTCAGACTTCTCCATAGTAGTATGCCATATCTTAGTATCAAGTGATATAACTTAAAACTTGACTAATCTCAGCTTTGTAAATATTCCTTTCATCTTTATTAGAGTACTAACATAAATTTGAATCATATTTGTTCTTTCTGTGACTGCTATTTTTTAAATTAATATTGCTTTTCTCATTTGAAGAAAACCATTAGGGATTTTGAAAGAAGTGTTGGTAATTGTTCTGCAGACTTACTCTTGCATGGAACTTGACATTTTTAATTTGGCTCAACTTCCTAAGGTCTTTGTACTTAATACAGTGGCCTGCCACATAATGAGGACTTTTAGTTCTTTTTCAGATTATTTTTGAAGAAAAAAAACTTAAAGGAGTAACAGATAAAAAGAAAACCAGTCACCTGAAAAACATCAATGGGAAACTCACAGAAACAGCCAGAGAACTGGGGTCCTCGCTGGAGCAGAGAACCATGAAGATGAAAGAGAGAGAAGAAAGCGTGACTTCAATCTGTTGGCCTCTGTTTTGCTATTTAGCAGATTTTTCTCCCTCTTGATTCTGTCTTGTCTCTACTCTACCCTTCTCTTCTCTAGCCCTAACTGAAGAGCTGGACGCTGTCCCTCCAGGGTGCTAGGAGGATGCCACTGAAACAGGCATCAGATGGCTCCTTCGGGTTGGTACACTGGTTGAATTGCATACCTACTGATTTCACTGCTGTGGTTGAATAACTCATGCCAGTATTTGCCACTCTTTTAATCTTGTTTATCAGTTAATCACTTCATAAAGTTAAGTGAAGCTGCTTTGTACATGATGAAATTGACATACGTACATTTTCTCCAGTAAACATGTATACAAGCAGTGCTTCCTTTTCCTTCTTTATCCCATCATTTCCTTTTACATCTCTTGTAATGTCTGCAGTGCGAGGGGAGTATTTTGTAATGGAGCAAATACTTCTTACCGTTGGATTCCTTTGGTTTTTCAGCTGTAGATTTCAGAGTAAGTTAATGACAAGCTGGAAGATGTCTGCTTTGGAGTAAATGAGAGTTCTATAGGAGATTTTTCTTATGGCCTCTGAGGGAAAGAAACATTTGTTACTGGAATGAGGGCTCCCCAGACTCCTCCAGTCCCTCACTGTTTGTCTGCCCTTGCTGGTTCATCTGAATGTTCTAAGCTACGTGGAGAACTTGTTATCCCTTAATAAACTAGCACTGGTAATGAAGTACCTTAGTGTACTTAGGTATGAAATCTTCAGTTCCTTCTCTGATGTTGAGTCAGCTTCAAGGGTGACATTCTGATAAGTTCTAGGCATGCTTCCTTTAGTCCTATAGACTGGAAACTTTCTTAAAACATATATTTTAATGAGACTCATTACAACACGACATTTTAAAAAGTAAGATTTTGTATGGCCTTTTGCCTTTCTGGTTATCATAGGAAGGTTCTCCCACCTTGTGATGAGGAGGAAGGTTCAAATTTGTAGCCTAGTTAATCCTCCTTTGTTTTGACTGAAGTCTGAGCATCCATACACATAATAGCAATTAGCAAATTATTTAATCAGTCTTATTTTTCTACCACAAGCTATAATTTGTTTCAGAGGAAATTTTCTTAATTCTTCCCCATAAATAAAATATTATTGAGGTTTATATTTCATAGATATGTTCATCCTAGACCCCTCCCCATGAAGTTTTATTTTAGTATTTGTTCTTTATCCAAAAACAGCTGGTAAAAACAAAGGCAAAAAAGAACTTACAAGACAATCCTGTTTTTAATCTTCCCTGTGGATGATGACACTTTCAAATCCTTTTCTGTTATATGTAAGGTGGTTCTTTTATTGTTTTTGTGAGATCTTCATTTCATTCCAATTTTTCTACTGAAGAATTCAATTCCAGTACATATGAGTTAGTGGCTTTACCCTTGGGTGTGAGTGTAAGAATATATCCACTCTAGTATGCTAGAGCCTGCACAGCACACTAGAAATCCGTGTTTTTATACTGACAGTAACTTAGCATACTTTGGAATGCAGAGTCGTTATGAGTTACATCATTTGACTCCCTACAACAAATCTGCAAAGTTGGACTTGTCATCCTATTTTATAGATAACTAAATTGAGGGTTGTAGAGGTTTTGGTCTTGTCCAAAATCTTAAATGATGCATATAAAACCCAGCTTCATATTTTCCATATTTAGCATTCTTTCAATCCCATCTTCTTACTAATTGGCTCTCTGCCATTTCACCTCTTCCATACCTAGATTTCTTCCTAAGGAACATTGGTTAAATGATGCATAAAATGACAGTGTGTCACTCTATCCACCTGTGATCTGATGCTTCAGATGTCACCCACCCAATACAGTTGACACCCCATACAGATGACAGTTTCTGCCGTAAGATGACAGAATTTGTTACCTTATTCTTTATAATAAAATTATGATTCTGATGACTTCCTAACTGACACCTCTTTATGGACAATTAGTACAGGTAATCATCTGTGAAAAATCTGAACATGTATCTACCATGGTTCTTACCATATGTTGTTCAGCCTGAGTTGGCAACTACAGCCCTGTTGTCTTTTTCTTTCATTATCCCGCTTTATGTCCTGCTTTTTATACTTATGAATACGTTATGTCTGTCATTTCATATTGCCAATTTAAGATCTACCTCATAATTTTGAGTGGCTGCAGAATACTGTGCTTATGTTCAATGTTTGGGTTACTTAAGATTTTTCACAAATACAGACAACCCTACCATAGATATCCTTTTATACCTTTATTTGCATACTTATCTTGTTACTTTTTTAGAATAAATTCCTAGACGAAGTATTGCCAGGTCCAAAGTAGTTTGTGTGCGTGTGTGTGTTTCTGTGTGTGTGTGTGTGTGTGTGTGTGTGTAGTTTTTCTTTGCTTGTTTCTAATTTTGTGGGATTTTCTTTAGTCTTTTTAGTTTTTTTCATACTGGTAGGTATAAAATTCTGCACTGTTTTAATTAGCATTTCTTTAATTATAAAGAATATTACATATTTTTCACTTCTCTGTTGGCCATTGTATTTTTTTTTTAACTGCCTGAACTCTGCCCATTTTTCTATCAGGGTTAGAATTAGTGTTCTTCTTACATGTATTGCAATTTGGATATTTGTCTTTTCCTTTGTTAGACTCCCTTATAATTTAAAGACATTAATTTTTATTTACTATTATACTTTGCAGATATATTTTATCAGTTAATTTGTCTTGTCTTCTTGATTTCACTAGATAGACTTTTTTTCAATTATTATACTTTAAGTTCTGGGGTACATGTGCAGAACGTGCAGGTTTGTTACATAGGTATACATGTGCCATGATGGATTGCTGCATCCATCACCCTATGATCTACATTAGGTATTTCTCCTAATGCTATCCCTCCCCTAGCCTCCCACCCACCAACAGGCCCCAATATGTGATGTTTCCCTCCCTATGATCATGTGTTCTCATTGTTCAACACCCCCTTATGAGTGAGAACATGCGGTGTTTGGTTTTCTGCTCTTGTGTTATGTTTGCTGAAAATGATGGTTTCCAGCTTCATCTATATCCCTGCAAAGAACATAAACTCATCCTTTTTTATGGCTGCATAGTGTACCATGGTGTATAAGTGCCACATTTTTTTTTATCCAGTCTATCATTGATGGACATTTGGGTTGGTGCCAAGTCTTTGCCATTGTAAACAGTGCCACAATAAACATACGTGTGCATGTGTCTTTATAAAATAATGATTTGTACTCATTTGGGTATATACCCAGTAATGGGATTGCTGGGCCAAATGGTATTTCTATTTCTAGGTCCTTGAGGAATCGCCACACTGTCTTCCACAATGGTTGAACTAATTTATACCCCCACCAACAGCATAAAAGCATTCCTATTTCTCCACATCCTCTCCAGCATCTGTTGACTCCAGATATTTTTAATGATCACCATTCTGACTGGCATGAGATGGTATCTCAATGTGGTTTTGATTTGCATTTCTCTAATGACTAATGATGATGAGCTTTTTTTCATATGTTTGTTGGCTGTATAAATGTCTCCTTTTGGAAATGTCTGTTCATATCTTTTGCCCACTTTTTGATGCAGTTGTTTTAAGTTCTTTGCAGATTCTGGGTATTAGCCCTTTGTCAGATGGAGAGATTGCAAAAATTTTCTCCCATTCTGTTCACGCTAATGATAGTTTCTTTTGCTGTGCAGAAGCTCTTTAATCAAATTAGATCCTGTTTGTCTGTTTTAGCTTTTGTTGACATTGCTTTTGGTGTTTTAGTCATGAAGTCCTTGCCTGTACCTACGTCCTGAATGATATTGCCTAGGTTTTCTTCTAGGGTTTTTATGATTTTTGGGTCTTACATTTAAGTCTTTAACCCATCAGGAGGTAATTTTTGTATAAGGTTAAGGAAGGAATCCAGTTTCAGCTTTCTGCATATGGCTAGCTAGTTTTCCCAACATCATTTATTAAATAGAGAATCCTTTCCCCATTGCTTATTTTTGTCAAGTTTGTCAAAGACTAGATGGTTGTAGATGTGTGGCATTATTTCTGAGGCCTCTGTTCTGTTCCATTGGTCTGTATCTCTGTTTTGGTACCAGTACCATGCTGTTTTGATTACTGTATCCTTGTAGTATAGTTTGAAGTCAGGTAGCGTGATGCCTCCAGCTTTGTTCCTTTTGCTTAGGGTTGTCTTGGCTATGCAGGCTCTTTTATGGTTTCATATGAAATTTAAAGTAGTTTTTTCCAGTTCTGTGAAGAAAGTCAGTGGTAGCTTGATGGGAATAGCATTGAATCTATAAATTACTTTGGGGAGTATGGCCATTTTCATGATATTGATTCTTCCTAACCATGAGCATGGAATGCTTTTCCATTTGGTTGTGTTCTCCTTATTTCCATGAGCAGTGGTTTTAGTTCTCCTTGAAGAGGTCCTTCACATCCCTTGTAAGTTGTATACCTAGGAATTTTATTTTTTTGTAGCAATTGTGAATAGGACTTTACTCATGATTTGGCTCTCTATTTGTCTGTTATTGGTGTATAGGAATGCTTGTGATTTTTGCACATTTATTTTGTATCCTGAGATTTTGCTGAAGTTGCTTATCAGCTTAAGAAGATTTGGGGCTGAGACAGTGGGGTCTTCTAAATATACAGTCATGTCATCTGTAAATAGAGACAATTTGACTTTCTCTTTTCCTAACTTAATACCCTTTATTTCTTTCTCTTGCCTGATTGCCCTGACCAGAACTTCCAGTACTGTGTTGAACCGGTCTTGTGCCAGTTTTCAATACTGTGTTGAATAGGAGTGGTGCCTGATTGCCCTGGCCAGAACTTCCAAAACTGTGTTGAACCAGTCTTGTGCTGGTTTTCAAAGGGAATGCTTCCAGTTTTTCCCGTTCAGTATGATATTGTCTGTGGGTTTGTCATAAATAGCTCTTATTATTTTTAGATACGTTCCATCAATACCTAGTTTGTTGAGCGTTTTTAGCATGAAGGGCTGTTGAATTTTGTTGAAGGTCTTCTCTGCGTCTATTGGAGATAGTCATGTGGTTTTTGTCATTGGTTCTGTTTATGTGATGGATTACCTTTATTGTTTTGTGTATGTTGAACCATCCCTGCATCCCAGGGTGACGCCAACTTGATCATGGTGGATAAGCTTTTTGATGTGCTACTGGATTCGGTTTGCCAGTATTTTATTGAGGATTTTCGCATCGATGTTCATCAGGGATATTGGCCTGAAATTTTCTTTTTTTGTTGTGTCTCTGCCAGGTTTCGATACCAGGATGATGTTGGCCTCGTAAAATGAGTTAGGGAGGATTCCCTCTTTTTCTATTGTTTGGAATAGTTTCAGAAGGAATGTTACCAGATCCTCTTTGTACCTCTGGTAGAATTCAGTGGTGAAACCATCTGGTCCTGGACTTTTTTTGGTTGGTAGGCTATTAATTGCTACCTCAATTTCAGACCTTGTTATTGGTCTATTCAGGGATTCAACTTCTCCCTGGTTTAGTCCTGGGAAGGTGTATGTGTCCAGGAATTTAACAGTTTCTTCTAGATTTTCTGGTTTATTTGCGCAGAGGTGTTTATAGTATTCTCTGATGGTAGTTTTTATTTCTGTGAGATTGGTGGTGATATCCCCTTTATCATTTTTTATTGCATCTATTTGATTATTCTCTCTTTTCTTCTTTATTAATCTGGCTAGCGGTCTATATATTTTGTTGATCTTCTAAAAACCAGCTCCTGGATTCACTGATTTTTTTGGAGGGTTTTCGTGTCTCTACTTCCTTCAGTTCTGCTCTGATCTTAGTTATTTCTTGTCTTCTGCTAGCTTTTGAATGTGTTTGCTTTTGCTTCTCTAGTTCCTTTAATTGTGCTGTTAGGGTGTCAACTTTAGATCTTTCCTGCTTTCTCTTGTGGGCATTTAGTGCTATAAATTTCCCTCTAGACCTTGCTTTAAATGTGTCCCAGAGATTCTGGTATGTTGTGTCTTGTTCTCATTGGTTTCTAAGAACATATTTATTTTTGCCTTCATTTAGTTATGTATCCAGTAGTCATTCAGAAGCAGGTTGTTCAGTTTCCATGTAGCTGTGCAGTTTTTAGTGAATTTCTTAATCCTGAGTTCTAATTTGATTGCATTGTGGTCTAAGAGACTGTTTGTTATGATTTCCATTCTTTTGCTTTACTGAGGAGTGTTTTACTTCCAATTATGTGGTCAATTTTAGAATAAGTGCAATGTGGTGCTGAGAAGAATGTATATTCTGTGGATTTGGGGTGGAGAGTTCTATAGATGTCTATTAGGTCCGCTTGATCCAGAGCTGAGTTCAAGTCCTGGATATGTTTGTTAATTTTCTGTCTCATTGATCTGTCTAATATTAATGGTGGGGTGTTAAAGTCCCACTATTATTGTGTATATAGATTTTTTTATTTTCACACAGTTAACTTTTTCTTTTCCATCACAAAATTATTTTTTAAAATTTACCTTCTACTAGTTTTATGGTTTTATTTTTACTTTTAATTCTGAAATCCCGCTGCACATTATCTTAATATAAAGATTAAGACAGAAGACAATGACTTCGTTTCTTTCCCAAGTGGTAAGCAGTTGTCTAATAACTGCCTTTGAATAATCTGCCCTTTCTGGCAGCTTAATAAAGGATAGTGAAAGAAGCAAGATACTGGGAGAATAGGAAAATTAGAGAGAAAACAGCTTTAAGATATAAAGACTTAGATGAGAGGCTTTTAAAATTGGAGTTTGGTTTTTGGGTTGTGTCCTTCCTCTGCCTTGGAAACTTTTCACTGAATAGCATGAAGAAGTGGAAGATTTGCGCAGATATTAGGAAAAGACCTAAAAATAATGCCACTAACATGAACAAAAGGAAGAATAAACTGGAAGGGTCATGGTGGTTGTTGTAGTTAGGCCTGTTTTTTGTCTTTGAAGGCTACGCTTGATAAAAGCTCACTGGTTATGTGATTTTCCTCCATAAGAGACACCACAAACCTAGAAACTGCCTTACTTTTGGGAAGTTTGCAAACAAGCCTAAATATGCCAGGTAAAAATAGGAGGGTCTGAATTTGGCAGGAGTTCTGTCCTACCATATCTTCTTGCTGACAAAAACTGTTTCTGTCTTTCTTATAGACTCAGGTTCTTCTGTGCTTTCTACCAAGAAGGTACTTTGACCTTAGAGGAACCAGATGTTTTGGCTTGCCTTCTAGGATGTATTGGGTTCTTCCTTAACAAATCAGGAGGCACACTTCCCAGTGACAGGCACAATTAAGAAAACCCAGTTATTTCACTGTTCTGTGATTACTTCGAGTGTTTAACTTTTAGCTAATTTTTTTTTTCTTTTTGTTGAGATGGAGTCTCGCTCTGTTATCCAGGCTAGAGTGCAGTGGCGTGATCTCAGCTCACTGCAACCTCCACCTCCCGGGTTCAAGTGATTCTCCTGTCTGCTCGTAGCTGGGATTACAGGCATCTGCCACCACACCCAGCTAATTTTTGTATTTTTAGTAGAGATGGGGTTTCACCATCTTGGCCAGGCTGGTCTTGAACTCCTGACCTCGGGATCCAGCCACCTTGGCCTCCCAAAGTGCTGGGATTACAGGCATGAGCCACTGTGCCCAGCCACTTTTAGCTAATTTTTAAGAAAAAAATAGCGTTAAATTTTTACCCTGGAGTCCAAATTTACTGAAAAAAAATGTCATTGAATGTTACTTTTTGGCAGATATGTTCAGGGTTTATGTATTTTGGGTTTTGTTTGATGTCTACATACCATAATTACATTTTATTCTTTTCTTTAACGTAGGTTGGGACAAAGACCTTTCATGGTACAGGCTTGGTTGTTCCAATAGATAAAAATGGTGTTGGGCACAGAGAGCTCCCTAAAACAGATGGTAATGTAATTCATATGTAACTGTGTGCATATATGTGAATGCATATGGACCTTATATTGGGAAGTAGGTATGTCCATATAGCTTTTGTGAGACAGTTGCTAGAATTTAGTAATAAAGGTAAGCTTAGGTTTTAGAGTTAATCATTCCTGAATTAAAACAGTTCGTAGCTGTCTGGCCTTGAGCAAATTATTATTATTATTTTTGAAAATGCTTATGCATTTTATTTACTTTTTATTGTACTTTAAGTTCTGGGGTACATGTGCAGATCTTGCAGGACTGTTGCATAGGTACACATGCCATGGTGGTTTGCTGCCTCCATCCCCCCGTCACCTACATCAGGCATTTCTCCCAATGTTATCCCTCCCCAACCTCCCCACCCCCTGATATCCCTCCCCTGGCCCCCACCCCACAACAGACCACAGTGTGTGATGTTCCCCTCCCTGTGTCCATGTGCTCTCACTGTTCAATTTAAAAGTACTTTTTTGGTATTTCAAATGGTGAGCTGTTAAACAAAATTCTTTAAAAAAGCTTTATTAAGCTGACAATTTTGTAAGCTCATTCATTTACAGCTTTTTTTTTTTACCCTTAATGTGTGTGTTCTTTTTAGTGATATCTCATTTATTTTAAGCCTGGAGTAGAGCTTTCTCTGCATTTGAGCAGTCCAGGATGGAGCTACTGAAAGAAAGGTCTGTGGCCACTGAGATCTCCAGGAACTATTTACAACCAGTCTGCGTCGAGATAAGCACAGAGACTGGAAGTTAAGTACTTAGAAAGTTTTAGAGCAATATAATATTTCCATGACATTCAAATGCATGATCGACCTTCTAATCATTAGTTTTCATTGTATTTTACCCAAGCATCAGTTCTCAACAGATTTGAATGTTTAAAAAATGGCCCTGCACCCAAGAGGGCAATGGTCTAGTAACCAACTTGCAGGTATAAAGACCCATTTAGAAATTTGCCTGCAGCTTCCTATGCTTCAACTCACATGCAACTGATATAAAAACTTCTTGCAGATACAGGTACATTGCATGAGCTAGTACCCACAATAGAAACGAAGCCAAAACCTCTTCACATATTCTTGCCACCTGACCATAGAGTAAGACTGTTTCAACAGACACATTTGCAAAGCATCATTTTATAATAACATAAGAATTGGGCAATAATTGTTTCATAAGAGAAAACAACTTGTATTTGTGTGTGTGCATGAGTATGAGCATGTGTCTCCATCATACAAACAATAATCGCCTCCATGTCTTCTTCATTTTGTCTTCAATTCTGGTTCTTAGGACTTTCTCCCAGTCTTAACAGCTACACCTCTGGAAAGGGTCTTTTGTTAATACCAAAAGCATTTTGACTTATTTCTTTGGGAAAAAAAAAAAAAAAACTGAAGTGAAAGCACACGCTCTTTTAAATTGGCAAAATAAAGCCCCTGGAGAAAAGCAGCCTGGTTAAATGTCTGAACTTATTGTTGTTATTATTTTATTGAGCAATAAACTAAAGTGTGATTGAGCCACCAGTGACTCGAATATATTGTTAAGCTTGGAATCACATGGTTGAATGACTGGCTGGCCCAGAACCCGGGTGATTCAAATGATTCAGAAGACAAATGAGGCGGGAGCAAGAATGTCTCACACCAATACAAACCCAATTAACGTCAACAAAATCCTGCAAAATTTATTGTTGCTTGGCCTCTGAAAATGGTGGAACCAACTCTTTTCCTGTGCCTGCAGGGCAAATTCATTAGATGGAAAACGGCATTTTGTTAACCATGAAGTTCAGTAATATAAACAAGGGGTCAGTGCCATGATCCTTGAGACACCCGCAGAGGGTCAACCACAAAGGAGGGAAGGAAGAGAGAGATGCTGGGCTTGCTCTACACTGCCCGTGAGTGGGGACACAGTAGGTGTTTCATAAATAATGTCTTCTTAAAATCACAGTCCAGGATAAAAACAATATATCTTATTATCATTCAGTTCATTAAATAATGATCATATATAAAGAGAGAGAAAGAGAGAGAAGAGAGAGGAAGGGAGAAAAAGATACTGATATTTTGCCTGCCAGTTCACCAAAGACTACCATTTTGGTTTGTGCTTGTTTTTGTGTTTCAGTTTCTTAAGTAAGAGTGATTCACTTGTGCTGATTCAACTTGGACCATGTTCACATTGGTGCTCTTATGCCCACAATGGACAAATCTAAGAGTGGTCATTAAGCAAAACAGACCTCCCTGGCCCCAAAGTCATCAGACCTACAATCTTGACCTCTGTACAATGTGCGCACAGCAACTGGACGACACAGCTGAACTGATCTAACCCAAAGCACTCTGAAACGCTCCGTCACTGTGCTATTTGACAACAAGGATGGCGCCACTTCTGAGATAACTCATGCCGCAGAGCTCAACAACATACCCCTTGTTCAAATTAGAGATGACGGACATTGAAAGGGCCGTGACACAGAGGTCTTTTGTGTGATCAGACTTATGCTGTGTGGGGTAATAGGAGTGTGGTCTGAAGAGTGGTTTGGCTGGATGAGACCACGAAGAAAAAAAATAAAAACTACCAAACAATCAAAAAGCTTAATCATGGATTATGAAGAAGACCATTTTCCCACCCACATTTGATTCTGAATTCAATCAAACCCTTAATGACTCATATGAGGATTTCAGGATGTTCTATCAAAAATCTGCTGAAATAGATCCAAAACACATCAAAATATTGGGGTGAAATATCAGTACCAGAAAAAATATCTCTAACACTTTGTCTCAGTTTTCAGTTTCTTATGATTATGATGATGATTCATCTGTGCTGATTCAACTTGAACCATATTCATATCAGATACTCTTATGCCCACAGTTAGCAAATCTAAGAGTGATCGTGAAACAAAATGGAACTCAGAAATCAGGAAAGTATCTCCAATACTTTTTCTGTTATAAAGAAGATACCATTTGTTGGGTAAGCTACTGATGCTAGAGGCAGCCCACTATGGCAGCAGGCGAAGGTCTACTTAGTCATGGAATCGACACTTACCGTGTGTCTGACATTGTTCAAGGCATGCAGTAAGATTTATTTCTTTGTGATTTTGTTTTCATCTTTAATAGTGATCAGAGCTATGAAGAAAATCTTGGAGGGTAATGAAACAGAATCACAGAAGGGAATGCTGGGAACAGCTTGAGAGAGGGCAGTCACGTGAGATTTAAAAGATAGTGTATGAGCTACTGTGACTCCCAGTGTCTTTTAACTTTTGTGTTTTTACTGAGACCCACAGGAGAAATTCATAGGTGACTGCAGGTCCTGGATCTTCAGGGACAACCAAGATGACATGTGATTAATTTTCTAAAGACAACTAGATTCTGGCCATCCTTAGCATGCCATGACAAGGGGCTTCTGGGATGTAAAGCTAGGACCACAGAAGGCCATGGGGGGAAGTGGGAATGGGACCGAGAACACCTAGAGAACCAAGAATCAGTGAGGATAGAGCAAGGCAGAAAGAAGGGTCAGAGAGCAGGCAGCATGGCCTCCTAGAAGTTCAGGTGCAAAATGAAGGACATGGGGGGAATATCTGTCCATTAACCTGCCTGGAGCCCTCCTCATGTTCTCCTAGACACCTGAAATTATTCTGCAGTGTTTTTCTTTGCTGATTTAGATGTTACAACAAATGTAGAGTTTCATTGCTGATTTTTCTCAGTGAATGCATTTGTACATTCTTACACTGAGCACCCCAATCCATAATCATTGTCAGCTGAGATGAAACTAGCTGCTAAACGACTTACCAATGTATTCAGTCTCCACAGCATCAATCCCAGCAGAAATGCAGATCAGCTTTTCCAGGGAGAACCTCGCTCCTGAAGAAGTGAGTCTAGGCCAGTGACTGCTGCCTGGAGGAATCCTGAACTGTCCTCCTGGATGTGCAGGGTCTTGTGAGTCACATAGTTCATTTGACACATTGCAAGCAGGGGTCCATAATTTGCTGCCTCCAGCAGAAAGATAATGATGTTGTAGTCTCTCTTCCTCTTGCCCGATGGAATTTACTTGGATCCTAGCAAATAAAGAAAGAAGGGAGATCAGTCCTGTGCATCACCTGCTAGCATCCATCACCATTTTGGAATAGCTGGGCTCTGCAGCTGTGTAGAGGACAAGGTGCATACCAGTGCCACATGGGCCATGCTTCAGGACCAGCCCATGGTCAAGGCACACAGTATAAAGTGAGAGAGAGGAACTAAGTCTGGAGTGCTCAGGGCACATGCCCAAAAGCTACAGACAGTAAAGGGATTGGAGCCCTGTTAAATATAGTGAACCCTCTTTTCCATAATTTGTTTCTTTTTCTATAAGCCTTGGCAATTGTCCCCACGACAAGAAGGAGCCTAGCTGGGGCCACTCTGCAAATTCATGAGGCAGGGGAAACATCCAAGCTGGGCATATGCATGATTATTACAGGAAGAGGAAAACATCTGAACTATTTAGCATCTCACAGTTCGAATGGGGCAATTGCTGAGACACTGGTATGGAAAAGACAAATGGGGTAGGGAAAGTTTTCTAATCTTAATAAAATCTTTTTGCTTTTTCCAGTAAGTAAAGGAGGGAGTAATGACGTGTCTGACCCTTCTTTAATATCATCAACTGGAGCGAGAAAGACCTGAAAGAAAATATTTAGAAAAAGAGTGTTCATATTATGCCTTGCCTGTGCTATGCCTTAATAAATTCTCTCATTAGCAATAAGCTAATTCTATATTAACAATGTTTTCTCAGCAGGCAACAGCACGTTAATAAGCTTCTCTTAACACTCATTAGAGCTCACATGCTTCAAGAACATGCTTAGAAATATTGCGGGTTTCCTGGCGCTCGGCACACATTTCAATGGGGAATAAATGGGTGTACAGAATACAGTGAAGAGCGAGTTCCTTCAACAAGTTCTGTCTTTTCTTGCCACTGCTCAGTAACAGAGGAAGAAGTGAGCAAAGCAATTACTCGGGCTTTACCTGGAAATAGGAAAAGATCATCCATCTAAAATTGGACAGAGCGTTCATGTCAGAGGCTAATTCAGACTTTTTAAAATGACTTTTTCTGTTACTCTGGGAAGATGTTTTAAGTTTTTGTTGTAAACAAATGTCACGTTTGAGGCAGATGGAAAAGTAATCTAAATTTAGAAAATGTAAGTCATTATTAATTGACCTCAGTTATCAGAGCAAGTTTTTTTCAAAGATCTGCTAAGTTAAACTCCAAACTGAACACAATTGCTTTTTTTAACTAGCCATTCCTCAGTCAGCTACCGTAACTTATATTTGAGATTCATTGTATTTGTCTTTAACCAAAGCTTGCTAGAAACAGCCTGGACAATCATTTCTCTTTTCACATCCTACTTGTTTTTGGTACTTCTGTGGGAAGACGTGGCCAGTGTTTGCAAAACAACACAAGAAACAGCCCTCAAATGTTTTCTGGCATTATCATCTTGATATTGTTACAGCAACTCTGCACCTCCGCAACTGTCAATAGAGTTTATTGCTTGTTTCTTTACTTTGATTGACATTAATGGGGCGAAATGTAACGGCTTACAGTCAGTATTCCGGAATAATAAAAATGATTATTTTGGAAGTTCTTTGCAATATTCTATTCAGTTCAAAAGCTAACATCTAAAAATGTGTACTGCTTGCAGAAATATAACAATTTAGTTTCAATTATAAATTAAATACATAAACTCCTTAAATCATTCTCATAATTGGCAACTGTAAATCAGTTACCAGGATCTTTCAAGAATATTATTTAAAGCCGTATAGTATAGAAGCATTTTCTATTGATTAAAAAAGATGTAGATGGAGATTCCGTAATAGATGCTTACCCACATCTTCATTTACTTTACTTTTTCTTATGAAGCAAAAATGTTTTTACAAAATAAGATTGCTACTCCCAGGCTCCCCTAATGAGCCATTAATGATCAAAATGACAAACTTGGTAGCTTTAACTTTAACCGCTTTGGTACAATCAATGCTTTCAGTTGGTAAGTAGATTCACTTCTCAGTATATTTTACATGTTAAAAAGTTACTTTTGTTTTTAATAAAGTTAAAATAATTGTGTCAGTTTCACCAAAACACATCCTTTTTTAAAAAAAACCTCTGCTTTCCTTCTTTCATTTGATGTTATGGGCACTTGCAGCATTGCCAACATTTTACAGTTTCAATGCCCTACTGTGAACATACTTATTTTTAATTTGAAGCAAATTGAAACACATTTTAAGAGTTGAAAGTTCACATCTTCCTTTCAAAAACTTCAGTGCACTTCAGTGTATCTTAAAATCAGAGCTGATTACCACTAATTTTAGCAGTCGTATTATTTGTATCCAAATTAGGATTTCTCATCTTTCTTTCTAAAAATTTTCTATATTCTGGAGATTTTAATAGGAAAAAAATATTATTTTTATGATTCTTTTTCTAGTAATTAAATAATTTTAGAGCCAAAAGAATACTTTGGCTCAAACATTATTTTAAGAATAAGAAAATTGAGCTCTAGTAAAAATAATTTACTATGTGGCAAACAAGAAAAATATAATGCTGAATTAAGTGACAATTAGCTCATTAACAATATTTCTTTGTTCAGTGTCTGTTGTTATTGAGAACCCAGAAAAGGAAGCCTACTGAATAGGATTTTTTAAAAAAACAAATTGAGTTTTGTATTCTACTCAGATGTTCTGGCTATACCGCTATCTGTCCTAACTGAAACAAGGGTATTTAACATCACTTTTTAATATAAATACATTTCGTTGACATTTAAGTTATTATCAAGCTACTGAATGGACTAAGAGTTGATATCCCTTTACTTCAAAAGAGAACAGCCCAGCAATCATGTGGTTTTTATTTTTATTCCCTTCTTGTCTTTATAATTTTTACTTTGATTTTTTTTTCAAATGGACACAGAACTGACTTAGCAGTGTGACTTTTTTTCTAATTCATTCATTTAGCCATTCTAAGCCTTTCAGTAAGCATCTGATACGTAGTCATGTAGTTCATTTAAATAAATAGGCAGTAGTGCAGGACAGATACTGAAATGAACCCTAGCTGTGTCATTACTTAGCTGTGTGACCTTCACTTTGACCCCATTTTACCTCAATTACCTTACCTGAAAATGGGGACAATAATGATTCTATAGGATTATTCTGAAGGTGATATAAGACAAATGTAATTAAAGCACACTGCCCTGCGCCTAGTATATTGTAAACTCTCAAGAAATAGTAGCTGCTATCAAAGATAAAAGTAAGTTATTAAAAAGCTATAAAATTATATGAATTTAATTATAGAACTTGCTAGAAAGGAATGCATTATGTAAAAGAAATTTTAGAGTGGAAAATGGAGTCTCAAATATTAACATGAGTTAAGACAATAGGGACTGTTTCAATAAGGCCAGAGTAATTCTGAAATGGAGCCAGCATACCGAAACTGATGACATTAAGCCCTTCTTGTCCCACCAGAATTCTGGGCAGCTCTCTGGGATTGAGATATATATCTAAATGAGCTGATAGGCCCCACAGTTAAGTTACCTTTGAATGCTTAGTTGTGAAAAACTTAGCGCTGGCACTGCTGGATTGTATAATTCTGTTAATGCCTCCCATATTTTGCTGTAGTTTTTGTTTGTTTGCTTGTTTGTTTGTTTAGTTATTTGTGCTTTGTTACTTTCCAGTCACATACAACCATGTTTATTTTACTCCTCTTAGTGGATGTGCCATGATACAGTATTTCTCTACTAACAAGCTTTACATCTGAAACACTTTTAGGGTATGAATTACCAAGGGAAAGAAGTACTTTCCACTCATTTGCCATTTAGCCTTTAAGTTTTCTTCTTAGCTATACATCAAGTAAGAGCATTTGGTATATCCCAAGCCCTAGAACTGGGTAATGAGTTTCTTTATTTATTTAAAATATTTGCTTCATTTGTTTAAATATCAAATAAATCATTAGTAATTTCTTTTGTGTTCATTACATGTTTAAACCAAGAAGAAAAAAAAAACAGTATGATCCTATTGTGAGGTTTACATGACAAAGAATAAACTGAACTCTTGATTTACCATAGATGGGTATTGTACAGAAAGTATGATCATCCATTTCCATAGGTAAGTTTTTTGACGGTTTATAAGATTTGCCAAGCTTTCCTCCCATCGCTAAGGGAAGAGTCAAATTCTAATGCAAGAAATAATTTGTTTTCACCTCAACAATTTTACCTTGACTTTTATTTACAGTCATGTGAACGTCTTCCAATCCCTACATCTCTCCTCAACCAGATTAAAAAAGAAACAGAGAAAGAAAGAAAAAAAAATCCCTTTCATTGCATCCCCACAAAGTAACTCATGCAGTTCCTCATCTGTGAAGGACAGAAAAGGGAAATTAACAGGGAAGACTGAAAAGAGAACAGGCAGCATCTTGACAACTCACAGAAGAACTTTTGGATGTGCTTCTTTTCATGGTTTCAAGACCCAGGTGAAAGTTTCAGCACCTTCTTAAGCAAGTTTCATGTTGGCAAAGCTTAATGTTACAACTCATGTTTACTGTGTCAGTCGATTTTTTTAAGCCTAAACTAAATTAATAGCATCATGCATGACTTACAATAAACCCTAATGAAACGCTCAGAACTGTTTAAAAAGCTGCAGCAGGTTTTTAAGGAAATTGGTTGTCTGTATTTACTCTTTGAATTAACTGTTAAAGGAAAACAGAATAATAATACATAAAACCCAAGTTTCCTGTAACAACAATAATTATGATAACTAACATCTGTATATGGCTTTACAGTTTGCAAAGTGCTTTCTCATACATTACCTCATTTAGCGGAGTGGAAATGTTTAATGATCCCAGTCCCAAACTGCATTTCATTAATAGTATATATATATACTATATTAATAAGCACATTTAGAAGAAACTATCTTCATAAGCACTCTGCAAAGCATAAACAAAAGGCTGATAAGGAGATGCTGAAATCCAATATCAACCCCATAAATCAAATAAACATCAAATAAAATCTGTCAAACACTTCATAACATTGTTTGTGTGTCATCAAACTCAAGACGAATCCTGCTGTGTCACCTCGAAATGATGAAGAGACCTAAGGTGTGAGAGCATGCTGTTAGAAGTTTCATTAAAGCCTTATTTACTAGTTCAGAACGAATTTACATTGATCTTTTAAACTATTGCTAACCACAAATGCATTAAACCTAAACAGTCTTCATTTACTGAGAAATAAATGTGTCAGCAGAACCATGACTTTTGTCCAATGTTGTTCCGGCATTTAAGGCATTTAATTCACAAAGGCTCAGTGTTAAGCTTTTTATTGCTTGTTGTGCTAAAGCATGTTCGTTTAATTGCAAATATATTTCCTTCCTGCATCATTATCAAAATTGTTATCTTAAGGAAATATTGTTTTTAAATAATCTGCTGGAAAACCAGTGTGGTACGTGGGCTTATTCAGAATAATTGTTTCCTGCTACAGATGGGTTAGCAATTAAGTGGTAACATTGCTTAAACAATTTTAAAAGGAGGTGAGGATAAAAGGAATCGGATTGTGCTGATCCGAGTTATGAGAAGCTTTGGCATTTTTGTGGAGTCAACATGCACTCATGGCTGATTTAATCAATACCTCACTGTTTACATTTTCAAAGAACTTTGTTATTGGTTCCAGGGCCTAATCTAATAAACAAGCAATTGCAATATATTGTATAATTTTGTGAGATGTAAATTATGTCAAAAGTCACCTTAGTCTTTCTATCTTTGAAATGGAGACCGATGTCTTGGATTTGACTTTGGCCTTGACCTTTTCCTGTATTAACTTAGGAAAAAGATTCGAATTCAGGCTTTAGATTTGAATAGTGCCAGGAACACTATTACGGGGACATCCATACTAAAGACAGAAAATTAGGAAACACTATTTTAAATAAGAACAGAAACAGCAACATCTGACTTCAGATAGTCCAAGGATTACATGCATTTTTTCCATTGTTTTTCAGTAGCTAAATGCAACGGACAGGATGTTTCCATTTCAGTGGGTGAAAAATTATTGACAGTACTCCCAATTCTTCATCACCTAAACCCACGCTAAATAAGTTGCATCATGTTATCCATTACATGGGACTTTTAAAAATGCTCACTAAAAGGTGAATCCTTCAGCTTAATTGTAGTTAAAGTCAAGAAAAGAATGACTTTTTACTGAGGAGATGAGCATAAAGGCACTTTTACAAGTGTTCATTATTCCTGGAGCCAGTTATATTAAAAACTAGAAAGTAAACCACAATAAACCAAGCTTCCAATGAGAAGCAACCAAGGCAATCCACGTTTCAATATCGCTGTCCAGTTAAAAAAAAATCCCAGAAATTGACTAAATATTGTTCTATTTCAAAAAGAAGTGAGGACTCCTTTTTGTCTCTATTATGACATGGAATTATGTCTCAGTTTGTTTCAGGGGAGAAATAATTTAAAAATGAATGTCAGTGTGAGACTCAAAATGGGTGGGGTGCACCCCTGCAGGAGTCCATTGAGTAACTAGTCACATCCTGCACAACCAGACTGAGTGACATGGACAATGAAAGGTAATAAGTGAGAGGCAGAGACAGGTAACCACTCCCTGCTTTCATTCACCAGTCTGTGCTCTCAGGCAAATGCCCTCTTCAACATGGGGATTGGGGTGCTGGCAAGGGGAAGCGTGGCATTCTGAAAGTACAAATGGCACTCACCCCAAACTTTAATGATGCATCTAAAACCTGGACTGCTGTGCAGCCAGGAGAGCATTTGACTTGTCTAGGACATTTTCTGTTCTTTCCCTGCAGAGCTAATGGGGCCAGGGGGTCCAGCAATGGGATGGAAATGGATAGCAGCCATTTAAATAGGTACAAGAAAGGGATGTCTGTGTTGGGAAGTCGGCTGCATCTCCGAACCCTTTCTCTCAAAGAATGATGTTACCTTGACACGACATGGACATCCTCCCAAGGCTTTGCACGCATGAATCTTTTAACGTGTTCTTCTCTCGCCGCAACCTTTTCCCGTTGTCACCCTCCTCCTCTCACAGGTCCCTCATCGTTATAAGTATTGCAATTCTGGAGCACTTGTGTGCCCTTCCAGCGGCTTCGGGGCTCCTCTCCCTTCCCTTACCTTCACACACCTCCCACCACTTTCTTTTTGAGCAAACACTACCTGTGGTTTTCTAGTAGTTTCCACCATCCATTTAGGTACTCCAAAGTGTTGGGTTATTGTTTTAAATGCCGCCTTGAAATCAAGACCAAATTCCTTTCTGAGGTTAAAGCTCAGCTTTATTATTGGCCACAGTGACCTAATATTCAGCAATCTTCTGCCCTCCATAAAAGCAAATGGCATGCGTTAAATGGTGTGGCAGGGTAGTAACCCTTCACTGCTCCAGAACTGCAGAAATGCTCAGCTGGGTTAACCTTCTTCTGGTCTGGTCTTACCTTAGCTTTTATAAGACACCAGGTGCGGTCATCTCTCAGTATCCATATAGGATTGGTTCTTGGACCCTGAGGATTATCTGCAAATCCTCAAGTTCCTTCTATAAAATAGCACAGTATTTGCATATAACCTACACACATCTTCACATCTTCTATGTAGTCAAGTGTTACTTAACAACAGGGATGCTTCTAAGAAATTGATCGTTAGGTGGTTTTGTCATTGGATGAACCTCACAGTGTACTTACACATATTAGATGGTATAGCCTACCACATAACTAGGCTGGATGGTACAGCCTATTGCTCCTAAGAGACAAACCTGTACAGCATGGTACTGTACTGAATGCTGTAGGTAACTAGCAAAATGCTAAGTATCTGGGTATCTAAGCATATCTAAACATAGATAAAGTGCAGAAAAAGCAAGGTATCAAAATCTTACGGGACCACCTGTATGCAGTCAGTTGTTGACCAAAAAGTCATTATGGGGTACATGACTCTACTTTAAATCATCTCTAGATTACTTATAATACCTAATATGATGTAAATGTTATGTAAATATTTGTTATACTATATATTTAAATTTTGTATTATTTTTTACTATGTTTTTTTTCTGACTATTTTTGATCCTCAGTTGATTGAATCCATGGACACAGAACCCACAGATATGAAGAGCTGACTGTATATGCATTTTTAAGTTTGCATTCCCTAAAAATTCAGACACATTGCTTCTTCATATCACCTTCTGTCTAATTCTTAAGAAAATCTATGTTCAATGAAAATGTAGGGTCCCCTGGAAATTATAAAGGGCAGAAAAATATCAGTACTTTCAAAGATGCAGTAAAGTTAAATTATAAAACCTGAAACATCATATGCATTCTTTTTATAGAAGGCAACATTGGCCAGGCACAGTGGCTCATGCCTGTAATTCCAGTACTTTGGGAGGCCGAGGCGGGCAGATCACAAAGTCAGGAGATTGAGACCATTCTGTCCAACATGGTGAAACCCTGTCTCTACTAAAAATACAAAAAAAAAAAAAAAATTAGCTGGGCATGGTGGTGCACGCCTGTAGTCCCACCTACTCAGGAGGCTGAGGCAGGAGAATCACTTGAACCCGTGAGGCGGAGGTTGCAGTGAGCAGAGACGGCACCACCAAACTCCAGCCTGGTGACAGAGCAAGACTCCTTCTCAAAAAAATAAAAGGCAACATTGATTTTGATGTTCAAGTTCAAGTTCCTGTCTTGATAGCAACATGAACGTCTTAGACTCGTAACTGCAGAACAAATCAGACTGATAAATGTGCTGTGTTTAGCATGAGCAGGCTTGTTTAAATTTTTCAGTTGACTTGATTGCCACACTTAAAATTCTGGTGGCCTGACAACAGCGACCACATTCCCAGAGAATGAATGAGCAGTCAGTGCACTCCAGAGACTCAACGTGTGCTTTCCAGGTTTCAGAATCCTAGCCCACTTATCTTGAATACATTACCCATGCAACCCCTCAGGGCACCTTCCAATCCCTCACCAACAAATTTTTATAACTTAATAAATATTTGATGAACCAAAAAAATACAGTTTTAGTCATAAAGGGTTCTAATGTTCTAATTTCTCAATGTGCTTTCATATATGTTTTCTTTATTATTCCAACCATCTCCCAATCCAATGACTATACCTAACTGCTACCTTTGATAGATGAGAAAATAGGGTTGGCTTCTTTGTAGACCTGGCAGCAGATAGAAACCATGAGCATCCATCCAGGGCATTGAATACTAACTTCATTTGAGCTTTGCAAATCAAGGGCTAAAGGGTCATGAACCAACCCAACTGTTCAAAAACACTGCTCTTGTCCTAAAGATTATGCAGTGTGGTTTAACCACAAGAAACTACTACCAGCAGGATCTTCAAACATTTACAGCCTCGAATGTATGTATGTGTTTCAGTTTTGGTCAGTTTGTCTAATTGGTGGAAGCTTGGTTTTTATAAATTCAGGATACTGTCAATGTATGGGCTTTTTATTCACATCAAGAATTAGATAGAGTCTCAGCTACTTGAGGGCTGGGGCAGGAGAATAGCCTGAACCCAAGAGTGTGAGACTGCAGCGAGCTATGATCGTGCCACTGTTTGACAAAATGAGACTCCAACTGTCTTAAGCACATATATACTGTGGAATACTCTGCAGCCATAAAAAGGATGAGTTCATGTCCTCTGCAGGCACATGGATGAAGCTGAAAACCATCATTCTCAGCAAACTAACGCAGGAACAGAAAACCAAACTCAGCATGTTCTCACTCATAAGTGGGAGTTGAACAATGAGAACACATGGACACCGAGAGGGGGGCATCACACACCAGAGCTTGTCAGGGGGTCAGGGGCTAGGGGAGGGATAGTATTAGGAGAAATACCTAATGTAGATGATGGGTTAAAGGGTGTAGAAAACCACCATGGCACGTGTATACCTATGTAACAAACCTGCACATTCTGCACAAGTATCCCAGAACTTAAAGTACAATTAAATATGTGTATATATGTATATATAGACATTTTTCAGCTATAACTTTATCCAGCCTCTTTATATAGTATGAATTATAATAATTATATTAACCATTTCAATAATACTGAGCAATAAGTGGAACAGATTCCACTAGGAAAAAGCTACAGAAGAGGACAACCAAGATCATACATTATAATGGCATCATTTCGGGATCATTTCAGGAGCTTATGTAAGGAATAAGCCATTCACTAATATGTATAAACCATATTTATACATTAAATAATTCTAATCTTCAATGCATTACTCTACTTTTTCTTTCAATATTTTATTTTCTCCTGATCCTCCTTTACTCCTCAGCAGGACTCACTGGAAAAGGCATGTTCTTTGCTAAAACAAGGTCAATAATATTGTCATTTTCAACTGTGCTATCATTTTCACAGGTCCAAGTTGAAATGAAATCAATTATGAGAACAAATAGCATAGTTTTATCACTAACGAGTGGATTTAGCATTGTTTTCCATATTCCTACCACTTAAAATGGAATAAATAGAGCAAATGTGGTATATAGAAAGCTCAAACAGTCCATGCTAATGGTGGAAATGCTTAAGTATCATCCGCATGCAGCTAATATAAACCAAAGTGGTTTATTACCACGGTTTTGTGATTTATGACTCACATTACAATTTTATTTTGAAATGGTTACATGAAATATTAATGTGTGGTGAAAGAACACACAACAAGGAGTAGAGATCACATTTTATCAGATGTATGGGTGCTCCGTGATTTCTACCTCGTAAGACACTGAGCTCCAATCTCAGTATCCTATTTGTTCTCTTACTGTAATCAGTCCCTCCTAATCAAACCTTCCAAGGTGAGGCAGCTCTACTTTTGCTCCTAGATGATAGGTTATGTACCGTTAATTTTTAAAAGGATGGAGTAGTTTATAACAAATGTGAATAATTTATAGCAAATGTTCTCAGCATTGATTAGTGTTCTTCTGCAAAAGAACGTCTTCTTGATATGTATCATTTCTCTAATGCCTTATGAAAAGTCAGAAAACCTGTTACTGCACTGCTTAATGGACAAATCAAGTTTAATTTTAAACATATATAAGATGAGAGAAACGTCCCTATGTTTTTCCCTGTTTGGAATTTGCCAGGCATTAACACTAAGCATTAGCTCAAAGCAATCCAAAGAGAAGTTAACTACAGGAGAGTTGCCTCTCCCTTGAAATTTACATTTTCTACAGTTTCTACAAACTCTTGGATCTATGGTTTCTGCAGTTGTTTACTGTCCTGCCTCCTAGGTCATCCCTTAGCCTACTTTGCAAAGCTCCAACCCGGGGCCTTGTTTAAGTAACAGATTCCACAACAACAACTTTACTGCACAGTAAATTGATTTACGCTGAGCTCCATACTTCATTTTAATTTGATCAACTATATCTGATGCATAAAAAACTGAATATTTTGTTGAATCATTATGAAAGTTATGTTTTACTTCTATTGTACTGAAGTCCCCAACCATCATCTGATTCTACTGCTATGTATTTTTGAATGTCAATTGGTATAAATAAAAACAACATAAAATAATAGCTAAGGCAGGGCATGGTGGTTCATGCCTGTAATCCTTGCACTTTGGGAGGCCAAGGCAGGCAGATCACCCGAGGTCAGGAGTTTGAGACCAGCCTGACCAATATGGTGAAACCCTGTCTCTACTGAAAACACAAAAAGTAGCAGGACGTGGTGGCAGGCGCCTATAATCCCAGCTACTCAGGAGGCCGAGGTAGAGAATTACTTGAACCTGGGAGGTGGAGGTTGCAGTGAGCTGAGGTCATGCCACTGTACTCCAGCCTGGGCAATAGAGCAAGACTCCATCTCAAAAGTAATAATAATAATAGCTAATACTGCACTTTCTATGTGTGTGACGTTCACTGAGAGCTTTGCATATATTAACTCACTCTATTCTCTCAATAATCCAGAAAATAAGTACTATTCTAATGTTTATCATACCAAGAAGAAACTGAGG
The DNA here is from genome assembly GCA_963573385.1 of Cacajao melanocephalus. Classification (NCBI taxonomy): domain Eukaryota; kingdom Metazoa; phylum Chordata; class Mammalia; order Primates; family Pitheciidae; genus Cacajao; species Cacajao melanocephalus. Next base: position 16,821 of record CAUYLG010005444.1, on the reverse strand, counting down.
CACAGAATTGGTAAGCAACTTGTCCTGGTAATACCACCAGTAGCTGCAGAGCTGGAATGAAGAACTGAGCTGGTTCACCTTCAGAGTCCATCCACTAACCACTATACTATTATTTCTATTGTCCTCTTCCCAGAAACATTTGGTTGCAAAGTTCTTTGTTAAAAACAAACAAACAAACAAACAAAGAAAATGAGAAAAATCTTCTGATTTGGAATTGCAGGATACAAATCTAACTTTATAAAGGTCCAATGTTAAGAACAGACATGTCCTTCAATGTCTATGGTCATCCAAATGGCAAAATGGCTCCTTCCATTTCCTGGAAGAGCTCCCTGAAGCAAATCCTTCTCCAAAACCCTCCCAGGATAGTAAAATGCAAAGCAAAGGGTACTTTGGTCAAGGAGAGCTTGCACAGAAATCCAAGCAAAACCACTTCCTACCTGAATAATCCTGGGACTCTTACTGAACCTCTCTGAGCCAAGATTTTTATTTCCAAACTGAGATAATAACACCCACCAGTAGTACAGTTGTAATGATTAGAGATAATGTTTGTAAAGTGTTTGGCATCAAGTAGGCATTCGCTATGATATGCAATAGCTGTTATCATTGTTTTTGTTCTACCATTGTTATTCTTTCTGCAAGCCTATCCTTGGCATGAGTCACTGCATGAATGCAGGGAACGCAGCCCTTGGTAACGTTAACCCTAAAGATCTTTAGTTAATTCCACTTCCACTTTCTAGGACCGCTCAACTTTTCTCAGAATCTATTGAGTTAAATCCAGATGCATTCTTAACCTCAAACAGCCAATGAGGAAATCCAGACAAGAGACACAGAAAATGCAGGGGAGGGTGTGATGGTTCCACATAAATGTCACTGCTAAGGAAAAGTCCTTAGAGAGAAAACACCTCACTCTCACCTGTGTGGTTTGATTATAAATACATGATCTCCAGGATTCCTTGTCTATTAATGATGAGTCTGTTCTTACTTGGGTATGGGCTTCATTGAAGAAATAGAACAAAAAGTAGGTAGGAAAGAACACCAGAATCCCTATGATTTGGGAAAAGAAGATAAAAGGAAACAGGAGAGAGAGAGAGAGAGAGAGAGAGAGAAAGAGAGAAAGAGAGAAAGAGAGAAAGAGAGAAAGAGAGAAAGAGAGAAAGAGAGAAAGAGAGAAAGAGAGAAAGAGAGAAAGAGAAAGAGAGAAAGAGAGAAAGAGAGAAAGAGAGAAAGAGAGAAAGAAAGAAAGAAAGAAAGAAAGAAAGAAAGAAAGAAAGAGGGAAAAATGTCTTCCAGAGAGAAAGCAAATCGATAGTAGACACTCTGTGGGGAATAACTGTGGTAGAAATAGAATGGAAACTGAGCCAGGGTCATTTATTGTTTTGTGTATTCAGTTACAGGAAGGAGCATGAATAACAAAGAAATCTGTCCACAGACATGGAACTCCCCCACAACAGAACAGGCCAATTCCAATGCTATGGGATTTTTTTTTCTATTTTTAATTTTTAAATGAAATAGCACATAACATTCTAACAGCTGCTTAGTTGTCACAGGACGAGGGGAAGAGGTCTAATTGCTCCTCACAACCTCATTGGAGGTGGATGAAAATGCAGCCCTTTCTCTTCCTGAAAGCATCATTCTCAAACATGTGATTCTTAAACTTGCCTCCCTCTCCTAAGATGTACTCATGAGGTGAGAATTGTCCCTACTTAGAGCAATTATCAAAATGCTGCTTTATTTTTTTTTATATCTATAGTAAGTATTTATGCCTTTCTTTTTACCCTTCTGTGTCACAGGCACCATGACCACTTTTTTTTTTTTTTTTTTTTGAGTCAGAATATCACTCTGTTGCCTAGGCTGGAGTGCAGTGGCATGATCTGAGCTCACTGCAACCTCTGCCTCCTGGGTTCAGTTGATTCTCCTGCCTCAGCCTCTCTAGTAGCTAGGATTACAGGCGTGCATCACCACGCCCAGTTAATTTTCATATTTTTAGTAGATATGGGGTTTCACCATTGTTGGCCAAGCTGGTCTCAAACTCCTGACCTTTGATGATCTGCCCTCCTTGGCTTCCCAAAGCACTGAGATTACAGGGGTAAGCCACCGTGCCTGGCTCATGACCACTTTTTGAAAACTTTGTTTGCCTCTTTTCTCTCATCTTTCTGTTCCAATTTTAATCTTCCCCTGAGAGCAGCTCAGAATCCAATCCCTATCACAGGACTTCAGTCTAGCACCCTGCATCTCTTCTTTCAGTGACTCAATTGCCTGGTTGAAATGAGTAAATGCCATAGGAATGAGGTCTATATTAATCACTACCAATGTATACCCTATATTAAAATTTATTAAAAGCCAAAAAGGACTATTTTATAGGGGCTACCACGCTAATTAGAAGGCAAGCTTTTTTAAATACAACCACTCATGTATACTAAACACAATCATTCTCAAATACTGTGTTTCACATTTTCTGGTTCTGGTGTTGTTGACAAGTAGATTATTAAGTAAACCAGTTCATTTAAGGGTTATCCACACACACTAAAAAGCAGAATTTGGCAAATGTAAACAAGCTATTTGAGCTTATCAAAGCTATGTTTCGTTGACTGCTTTTCGGTTATTAAAAAAAGAAATTCTCTTTGTAGCAATTGTGAATGGAAGTTCATTCATGATTTGGCTCTCTGCTCCTCTATTGTTGGTAGAAAAGGTGGTGTATCTACACCAATGGAATATTATGCAGCCATAAAAAGGAATGAGATCATGTCCCATGGAACTGAAAGCCATCATCCTCAGCAAACTAACACAGGAACAGAAAACCAAACGCCACATGTTCTCACTCATAAGTGGGAACTGAACAATGAGAACACAGGGACACAGGGAGGGGAACAACACACACTGGTGCCTGTTGGGGGATACGGGGGAGGGAAAGCATCAGGACAAATAGCTAATGAATGCTGGGCTTAATACTAGGTGATAGGTTGAAAAGTGCAGCAAACCACCATGGCACAGGTTTACCTATGTAACAAATCTGCACGTTTTGCACATGTATCCCAGAACCTAAAATAAAATAAAGTTAAAAATAAAAGAAATTGACTTTTGTAGAAGAAAAGAGTTCCCACGGTATTTGGATTATCATGCATTCCAGATTCTGAAAGGAGTTATAAGTTCCAGTTTCAACCAAAATTTTTTTTACCTAAATAGTAATCTCAAAAAAAAGAAAAAGGTAAGATGTGTATGCCAGAGCTCAGGTCATTTTCACAAGAAGAAAACAAGACCTAAAACAAAAACAAAAACGATCAGGCCCTATACTTATAAGAAGATAAAGAAAGACCATCCTCACTCTCAATTTACTTTGTACATTCTTTGAAAGGTAACTGTGTCTTATCTCCCCCCAAAATTCCTCTTGAAAGGAAATTTCCAAAGATGCATTCTTCTGTGAATAAAGCAACATGCTCATTTGTTCACTGGTTTTCTCAATACACAATTTTAGAAGGCCTACTATGTACCAGGCATTGTGCCACAGTGGAGAGGATCCAGCAATGAATAGGAGACTGCCCTTGATTCATGAGGTTTACAAGTTAGTAGGGACAGAGAATATTTTTAAAAATAATTTTTGGTTTATGTTTTCTACATTCTTGCATATGTGATGTATTTCATATTTTGAAGAATATGCAGAAAATAATAAAGCTTCAAAATAAAGAGATTTTTTTAAGAACTGCAATAGTGAGAATTTAGGAGAACAGAAGATCAGAGGGCTGCAGGGGCTAAACTAGACAATGAGCCCATGGAAGTAAGAGGAGAAGGGGGTAAGTATGCACCTGATTTGTCTAGGTGACCAGCAAGCACTTAGCAATAGTCTTTTCAAAACAACAGCTCCTTATCTTGTCAAATCTTGAGAAGTGATATTTGTGGTTAAAAATCTCAGACCCAAAAGAAAATCCATAGAGGAGATGGGTTCGGAAAGGCAGAATTTTCAGAGATGATATCCTTTTATAAACAAGCAGATACTTTCCCCAAATCAAATTCAATGCCTCAGTCTACCTCCTGCTGAAACTACTGACACTACCACCAAAGCTTGAATATATGGGAAAATTTAGGCATCACTTTCAAAATATATCCCAGCATAAAGGCAATTAAAAAATGTAAAGTGTCAAAAATGCAAGAGAAACATAAATGAATAAACTATCTGGCACTAAAGTTTTCAAAAGCTTGGGATTCTGATTAAAAATAAAATAAAATAAAATCAGCCAAGCTGTGTTAGTAGGTCAATCAAGTTTCAAGAAGACAGAAGGACAAAATCAGTATCTCTGGCAACTGACACCACTACTGCAGGAGAAAAAAAAAAGCAGATGGAGTTTTGTTTACGGCTTTTAAAAAAAATTCCATTACTTGGACAAGAGTCATAACAGAAAAGCACTGTTTATTTCAGTTCTGTGAACTGTAAATATCAGAACCAACACCCAGAAAAATTCACCATTGGCCAGTTGGTTTTGCCTGCCCAATTGGAGAAGGTAAAGGGCCTGCTGTGGATGACACTTCTTCTGACACAAGTTGTTTCTTGCTTTTTCTCCCTCTCTACTGTGTATCTTTAAATTCCTTATAACACTCCTTTCTCACTACTATTCAATTAGCTTTCAAATGAGTCAGGGGCACCTCTGCACCAAGATTGCCACTGAACCGAGTATCATCACAAGAGTTCACAACCAGCTGCTTAAAAGTATTTGGCATCATTATGTGTAGAAAAAAATACTTTTCTAATGGTTGCCTGGAAGATTTATATCACTAAAATGTAATTAAAAAGTAGATTTAGAAATATACTCAGCAACCAAAAAGATTAAATATTAATGTGAAGTGTAATTAATAAATTATACATCTCTTGATTACTAATGGCTTATTGACTGTAAAAGCATAACGTTATGGAATATTAGGGTAAACAAAGGCTTTTGGGGAATATTGTTCAGCTTCAAGGATGCTGCTGCTGCTCTTGAATTTCCAGAAGAAATCCTGATTTTTGCAGAGGAAATAAAAATTTCCCTAATTATTTCTATTATCATTCTTCACTCATTCTGTATGTCACTGAGTCTGTCACTCTTTACAAAATGAAAACTTTGTAGTTTCCTGAATCCATTTTTATTGCACGAAGGCAATTTCTTTTGTTGAAATTAAGTTTCAAACTTTAAAGCAATTCTGACCTCTTATACAAAAATAAGGTGTTTAATACCCTGTCAGTGACACCACTACAGAGAAATATCTGGAATGAAAAGGGTGTGTGATGGATAATGCTTATAGAGCAATGTAGTCTGTAGAGTAAGATAAAACCATGAACAGAAAGAGGGGGCTTTCCAGACATTAATAAAAATATGTAAACTACAATCACGTCATACCATTTTGAAAAATTTTCAGGCCAAGTGCAGGGGCTCATGCCTGTAATTTCAACACTAGGAGGCAGAGGCAGGAGGATCACTTGAATCTAGGAGTTCAAGTCCAGCCTGGGCAATACAGTGAGATCTTGTCTCTATGAATTTAAAAAAAGAAATAGCCTGGCATGGGGTCGAATACCTGTAGTCCCAGCTACTTAGGAGACTGAGGTGGGAAGATTGCTTGAGCCCAGGAGGTGGAGTCTGCAGTGAACCATGATCATGCCACTGTAGCAAAAGTGACTCACAAGTGAGCAAGACCCTGCTTCAAAAAAAAAAAAATTCAAGATATTCATCAGAATCTTAGAACGTGAGAGGTATAGAAAGTGCCCTGGGGGTTATGTAGCCTACCAGTTTCATTTTTTATAAGAATTTGGAATTCTCTTATCCAAGGAAGTAGCATGACTTAAGATTTCAAGGATAGTCAATGACAGAATGGGAGCAACAGCTCAGGTCTCCCCACACTGATAGCAATAGGAGGTCGACAAATTCTTAGACAGACAGGGACGGGTCCCTGGTGAAACTCCACCTTCAAGCCAAGTACAGTCTGAAACCTGAACACCAAACTACCAGTTCTGGATAGAGTCCACAGACTGGAGTGAGAACTTTCATTTCCATTGGGTGCAATCAGCCCCCAATTGGTCCCAGATCAAGGTCCTGGGCAACCTTTCACTTCAGCTCCATATGGGTTCTTTACACTATCCTACCTCTTTCTGAATGGCGTTTTTTCCAAGCCTATCCATAAACCAGTCAGCACATGGTTCTCCATTCCAAGCCCATAAAAACCCTAAACTCAGCCTCTCAGCTGGCAATTGCCTTCCAGTTCCCTTCTCACTGCTGAGAGCTTTCTTTCTGTCACTCAATAAAATTCTACTCTGTCTTACTCACTCCTCAGTGTCCACATACCTCATTCCTCTTGGTCATGAGACAAGAACTTAGAACTCACTGAACTGTGGGAGTGAAAGAACTATAACACTCCCTCCTGCTTGCTGAACTACAGGAGTGAAGAAGCCCAACACCACCAATCCAAAGTTTTTTCCTTTGTTTCATATAATAATTGAGGAACTACAATGGTCAGATTTGTTATAGATCTAAAGCTGCAGGTCTTCTGATTTTTGTGTTTTTCTAAGACATTTCATTATGTTATACACAGTAGCAAGCTATGTGCAAACCATGAGAACCAAACTTCAAATAGTAACCATTAGGACTAACAAATTAGGACTAACTGGTTTAGGACATTGGCCCAGGACCAATCAGGGACCGAGTGCACTGATCGGGAATGGAAGTTCTCACGCTAGTCCATGGACTCTATCCAAAACTGATAGTTTGACGTTCAGGCTTCAACCATCCCATAGTTAAGATTTTCTCCCAACTCAACTCCCACTCTCTCTTCATCTAAGACAATTTATGCTTCAGTCCAAACCATCTTCCAATGGAGAAAAATTAGCAGAGCAAGATAGGACCATGGGCCTAAAAATTCAGTCTCTATTTCCTTCTGAAATTAGACAACAGCTTATTCCATTCCCCAGCCCTCCAAAGCAGAACAAATAACTCATTTTAGCATTTAGAGCAATAAAAGAAGGACTTTGGCAGGAATCATATCTGGGAAACCCTGGCCAATAAGTTTTGGTCGGAAAATTTTCCAGAGCTAAACCAGTGAGGAGGCCCCAAAAAACTCATCTGATTTTTAAAGTGGAGTGTTTCCTCGGTCAGAGTTCAGGGTAAAGGAAGTCTTACCTCTCATCCTACAGAAAGCCCATGAGCAACCAAACTTTGACTCTCATCTTAGCTTCAGTGTTTTTTTCTTCAGGTAGGCACACTCTACCTGCACACTTTCTTCATAGCAGGCGTCATAATTGTACTTTTTGTCTAGGTAACTAACCATCTATTGCATCTATTTATTTGTTTTAGCTACATTTTTGTCATCAGCTTATTTTGTCTCTTTGTCTGTTTAATGCTATCTTTTAGAGTATACTCTAAGCTCAATGAAAGGAAAAATCCGTACTTCTTTAACACCACAGTCAAGCACCTCACTGGAAACCTGGATGCTCCATAAATATCTGTTGAGTAGTAACGGCATCCACAAGGACAGAATACTCCTGAAAAACCTCCAAGGTTGCTCTAACCCTGCCTGGTGTTGGCATTCTAGGTCAGTGCTTCTATTTCAATGGTGGAGTCTCTCCCAGTTTTCCCTGTGCAGCCAAAAATGGGAGCAAGAAGGAGGAAATCTTCCCTCACTAGGAAGATGGCCACCATCCACGTGGAAAACCCTGTGAGGACAAGAATGGGACAGTATGCTCCACTTCACCTCAAAGCCAATGTGGATTGAGTTGCACAGCACCTCACACAAGAGGAAAACCAAAGCAACTTCTAGAATGAAGCAGATGTCTTACCCCAGAGACAAGGAGGAAAGGACAACTAAGCTATAGCTCTGAACAAGAAATAAAATAAAAGGGGGAAAAATAAGTAATCAAGACATTCCCAAGTTATCTTAAATACAAGATTCTAGTAATTGTATTAACAAATACATTTTTTTTAATTTAAGAGATACATCATTCTTTTTTCACATGAATTTACTTCACAAGCCATAAATTCTCATTTATAGAATTTTCCTTGGCTACTTATAAAATATGTCACTTATATGTCTTTATATATGTCACTCTATAGGAGTCTTTGGTTGAATTTTTTCAATTTCAATGTAAGCCCAAAGATGTCAGATTGGTTACTAAAGAAAAGACTTTAATATTTTGACATCAAGACATCACCTCTCTTCTTGAACAGAGTTTCTGTCTCAGTTCACTCTACTTTCTCTAAATTTTCATTTTGTTGCTTCTTTTCTTTGACCACCAATTCAGTAGCTGAAAATAACAAATCCACCTGGAAACTATATGAACAAATTAACATGGACTCCAAGTCTCCAAAATACAAACTCATTTGCTCAACTCTAATAGAAATGATATCATTGGAAATCACTTTTCTAATTATAAATAATAACATAATCACTAAATCCTTATGATACTATATTTCTGCAGGCAAACAATGTTTGATGTCACCAGCCACACTACCTATTTAACAAGGAAATGTTTTAAACTGCTTAACAGATCATCTGTGGCTTAGAAATTTCATAAAATTTCTCATTTCATAAACAAGAAAATTAAGGCCTTGCGTGGTTGAATTATTATCAAGTAATCAGTGGGCTCGCTGCCCAATGTGTGCCCTGGCCAATATTATGGCACCAGCCTTTGAGAAAAGAAAAGCTTTATTTTGAATCCATCTCCCTGAGCTGAGGTTTGGGTAGGGTTTTATAAGAATATGGTGACAGGCAAGTTCAATCTGATTGGATCCTGGATCCCATCATGTGGTGTCTCTTCTTAATTCAGTCCCTGCTCCTCAGTCAGAACACTTAGGTTCCCCCTGCAATTAAGCCCTTGGTTCATCTGGCATGCTCAGGCTATGACTTTCAACCTGGGAGTCCATGGCAACTGAAAAAAAAGACTCACAACTTCTTTAAGTAAAAGTTGAGTCAGATTGGTTTAGTGTGGTTATAAAATGGCTTAAGTTCCCACAGTCATTTAAAGCAATACATTACCTAACTGATATTCATTTTGATGCCATTATTTTGTTTTATAAAATTAGTCATCCTGGCAGAAGTATACCTGATTACCATCTTGACAACTACTTTGCCTATTTTATTATCAGCTGCATTTAACCCACGTGGCAGGATAACTAATTTCTGTTGTTTTTATATTTTTGCCTCCTCCTTCTAAGATAGTAGTAGAGTACTATGTTAAATCTTGCTTCAGAGGAGCTTGTTTAAAATAGTTGTAAAGAAAGTAAAATACATAGAAAAACACTTGTTATGAAAGAAAAAAGATGTCTATTCTGAATAAATTATGCATACATATAAGGTCTGAGCAAAAACATGAAAAGATGTGCTCTGAGCATCAATTTTAAAAATTCCTACCAGTATAATATCACTTACTCAAACAAAAATTAAAATTTAATATAATTAAGTACATATTCCAAGACGACAAATGGAAGTTAACAATTAATTCTGGAAAAAGATTCCAAATACTTTGACCAGTCATCCCTAAAAGTATAAAATTTATCATGTGGCATTTTAATAGACATTCTGCAGTTATTTGTTGAGATTCACTTTTGCAGTTTCTGTTGGTAACATAAACATTCTGGGCCTTAACTGTGTGCATCCACAATCCTTTACGACAATATCAAGATCCAAACATTTCTGGAAATTGAAATTTTTGTGCTGATTCATCTGGGAGCAAAACCTGTCCTGAAGTGACATATAGCTATTAACAGTCCTTATCCCACTAATGGGAACGCTGATACTGACTATAGAAATAGTTACAATTTTGACTGTGGAGTGATGGGGCAAACCTGGCCACAGCCGTTACAGCATGTGTGATGCAGATATCACATTACCTTCTGAGATTGGAAAACCTCCGAATTTCAAAGCTTGTCTGGCTCGAGGGTTCATGAGATGGGTTGTGGGCCTGCATCTTGTCTTTTTTGACTTTGGAATGTTGTCATCCTCTAAGGAACAGCTTCCAAATCCCTTTGCTGTGCTTCCTTCCTTGATCACAAGCCACACATAACCCAAATTTGAGCAGCTCTCGGTGTTAATCACCTGACAACTTCCTAGCAAAACGAGTCAAGGAAAACCATCCTTGGCACTTGTGGGTGGCCTGTTAGAAATCCACAGGTATATACTCAGAACCATAAGCTACAGAAGTGGTGACAAGCAAAATCTAACATACACTATTTTAAATACTCATCTGCTTAACATATTCTGGAAGCTCTCAAGAATGCATGACACTAATATCTCTAAAATGTTTCCTGCTTTAAAATAAATAACAATGAGTGTCTGTGATTCAGTTTGAAAGAAAATTATTTCCCAGTAATGTAAGCACTAAAAATATAGAATAATCTAATATTTTACATGTATGCGGAGGTGCTCTGAAAGTGAAGAAATAGGAAGAACAACTAAGCTTGGAATATTTCAACTTTCAAATAATTTTTAATATTAGGAAAAGGGGGTCATTAAATGTTCAAATCCATGTGGACTCAGGCATGCCTGTTACACATAAGCAGTTTAGTATCCAACTGACTTTTTCTTGAAATAAGCAGTATTTCCTATCATTTTATAACCAAATCTTAGTCTATGTCTTCCTGCCTATATTCATCACATTTACAAAATAAATAGGCAGCACAAAGAGATCCACTGAACCCTGGATGCGTAAAGTACTCCCTGGATAAGTCATATTCTGGGTAACATGTTAACTCTTTGGAGTCTGCTCAGGGGCCATTTAGCATATTTAAATCATGAATAAGAAAATCAACATCAATTAATGTTGTCCCTGTGCCCGGAGGGTACTTGGCACTGTCCTGTTGGACTCATGTGGAAACAGTCCTTAACTGTCCCTGTTCTCAAAGGCCACTTTCCAAAGAGACCATAATACCCGTCTGGTTCTTTCCTGAAACCTCAGAAAACCAACAAAAAAAATGTAACTTTAGCAAATTAAGAGACTTTGTTTTTGAATGAATACTGTACGTCAGCTGGCTTAAATCTGTGTCTTTGAGGCGGGAGAGGAAGGACTGGGGGAAATAAAGGTACGAGGCAGAGAACTGATGAAAAGAAGAAAGTAGCAAAGGCCAGAGAGAAGGCTCTGGTTCCTTGTGCTGGGTGTCCACAGAGTCTCCCCTCCCCCAGGACACACAGTTCATCCTTGCACTCACTCATTCATTCACCTCTATATCCCCAGAGCGTATTCTGTGCCAAACATTGTCCTGGGTTCCAGGGACTAAAAAGGGAATAAAGAGGGAATAAAGTAGCCCTTGCCCTCAAATATACGGTGGGGACAGTAGTAGTCCCTACCTCTTTGGGTTACTGTGAAGATTAAATGAGCCATCAGAATAAGGTCCAGAGCGTATCTTACAAGGCACAAATGCCCTAATGTATATATGTATATAATATACATATCAATATATTATATATAATAGATATAAAATATATTTTATATATATGTGTATATGTATATATACATATATGTATATATATACATATATATATGTATATATATTTTTTTTTTTTTTTTTGGAGACAGAATCTCACTCTGTTACCCAGGCTAGAGTGCGATGGTGCAATCTTGACTCACTGTAATCTCTGCCTCCTGGGTTCAAGGGATTCTCCTGCCTCAGCCTCCTGAGTAGCTGGGACTACAGGCACCCACCACCACATCTGGCTAATTTTTGTATTTTTAGTAGAGATGGGGTTTCACTGTGTTAGGTAGGATGGTCTCTATCTCCTGACCTTGTGATCCACCCGCCTCAGCCCCTCATAGTGCTGGGATTACAGGCGTGAGCCGCCGCACCTGGCCAGTATTTTTAAATAAAAAAATTAAAAGAGCCTAGTTTGGAAATGGGTACATAACCAGATGTTTTCAGTGCAGTGTGATGAGGGAAAATAGAGGATACTGCGGAAGCAGAGAAGCCAGGCTGCAAGGAGGGAGGAGAGGGGCAGTTCAGGAGGGGCTCCAGAATCCTGTTGCCTGTCTCCGCATCATGCAGACTGCAGGGCTGTGCTGGTTGGGCTGCCCTGTGGAGGAGGCAGGAATCCAGGCTATGTGCCCTCCCCTAAGCATGTCGCACCTGGGGCCATATGCACCACAATTAAGGGACGTCTTATCTTCAGACAAAGGTGACTTCCTCTCTGCATACCACATGTCCTCCAAGAGGGGAGCCTCCCAGGCTTTAAGCAAGAGGAGGAACTGATCAGGTCCCTATTTCTGATGCACATGGGGATAGCTGACTATGCTTTACCCATGAGCCTGGAGCGCTCTCTTAGGTGTAGTCACTGTGTCTGGGCTCTGCCTGTGGCATTTTCCTGCCCTTTCACAGGGCTGTCTCAGAAGTGAGAAGGGCCAAACTCTCTAGCAGAACCTGACACCACCTAGAAAAGCCACCTGCTTGGGCCCCCCAGTGGGGGTGCTAAGACTGCCTATTTAGTTCCCAACACATCCAGGTGTGGCCAACCTGTGGGCCACGTGTTTTCAATAAAGAGTAGGCAACTGGAAGCCAGCTGGTACCACACAGGGCTGAATACAGCTGCTGGTTGGATTCATGTTCCATCAGTTAAAGTCTAGAGAGGAAGAGAGAAGGAGGGCAATCCCAAATACCCCACCTGGAGGTGGCAGCATAAAATCCCTGGTGGGCAACACAACAGGGACACAGCAGGAGGCAGGGGTCATGTTCAGGTGTTTTCTGCGTCTGTTGAATGAGCCTTGGCAGCCTGCTGTGTGCGAGGCCCTGAGCCAGGGCACTGGGGATTCAAAAGTGAATAGAACTCAGCCCAGGGCGCATATTCATCTGCATCAGACAGATGCACAAATACTTGAAGTAAAGGGTTTGAGGGATGGTGCCATCAGCATGCAAGAGTCCACACAGACTGCAGAGAGAGAGGGGCTTGTTCTATATGGCAGAGACTCAGAAAAGGGCTTTCTGAAAGAAGTGAGCTATGGGCTGAGATTGAAGCTAAGGGGCACGGGTGGGATGCAGTTCTGGGTAGACCCTTTGCCCCCCAAGCAAAGAGAAAGAATCTGGAAACAGCCTGGAGCCTCCAGGAAATTCAGGGACTTTAGTATAACTGGAAGAGGTCAGGTGACGGCTCTGCCAAAACAGGAGGCGAAGGGCAGGTTGGCCCAGGCCAGAGACCTGAGGCACTGGAATGCCAAGTGAAGGAATCTGGTGTCCTCTGAGTAAGAGCAAGCAAGGGCCCCTGAGCTTGGGTAGTAATAGGAGATGTTGCAGAGGAAACATCAGCAGGATTTGGCACAATATTGCCAGGAAGAGATAAAGGAGCCCAGAGGGCTAAAGAGGGCTCCAGGTAGTAACGAGGATGGAAGCAATAACATCAGTGCCACACACTAGCCCTTCCTGTGCGCAGAATACACAGTCCCATCCATGCCCAGGGGCTCGGGACTGGTAGTGGCAGAGCTGGATTATCACTGATGCCCCACTGCTGGCTCCACTGGGCCAGGCTGAACTTTCTGTGTGGAGGGAAGTGGGGCCAGGTGATGCAGGTGCACGCTGGAGAAGGAGAGGGGCTCTCGTCCCAGGCTCCTTTCTCATTTCCTGGCCTTCCCTTGTGATTGTTTCCCTCCCTTTTGCCATCAAGTCACCCTGCGTACTCCACTGTACCAGCAGATGTACCATCCTATGATCTGCCTTTGAATCTGCTCTTGAGAACCCCAGGTAAATTCATACCCCTTCTTCTCAATTCCACGTCTGAATGCACTTGCTCCATCATCCAAGGCCTGTGCGCCAAGAAAGAGATCACTCTTTTTAGGTAGAGTGAGAGCTGGCAGACAATACCCAATACCCCCACCAATCGCTTAGAGCATAGATCAGTCAGGGAGCAGACTGCCCTGGGGAGTCATCTGCGTCACCTCAGGCCCTGGCCTTCACAGTGCCTCTCACAATGTCTTCCTCGAAGCCATGACCCCTACTGGCTTCTCTGGGCTAAAGGCTAACTATGGCACTCCTCGAAGAAGGGGGTCCTGAGTTAAACCCCAAACTCCAGAGTCCCTTATCCAATCTCTTTCCTCAGTCCGTCCCACCCCCACCCAAGTTCTTGCTCCTCCACTTTTAAATGTCCAAGGAACAAAAAATAACTCATTACATAGCTCAGGGCTTGGAGGAAGCCACACCTTCAATACCTTAGAGGATTATAAAGGAAGTGAAAGCAAAGCAAAACAAAACAACCATGGCTCAATCTCTCTGCCATTTATAAATTATAAAAATAAATATTCACTTAATTCACAGAGGTGGTGTGGATTAACCTTTGGCTTTGAACTTTCGAGGTTTCAGAAGTTTCTAAAATTGGGTAGGTCTCTATGCCATACGAATGATGGTTTCTACTGTTAAAAAGAAAGACTTGAGGATAATTTTTTGCTCACAAATTGGGAGCCTGGATAATGCTGTGATGCCATGGAGTTTATTTCAATTCTTTGGTTATGTATATAATAAAGAAAAATTGTGAATTTACAGGAAATTGAAAAAAACAAGTGAAAGAAGTTCTTGGTGCATGTTAGTCAAACTTCTGTTTCCTGAATATCAGATTTCTAACTCCAAATCCTAATAAAGTACTACATAGGTAACATTGGAAGTTATCTAGTGCCTATGACCTTTATTTTGCTCATTTCTAGAAAGGGGAGGAAGGAGACCCATCTTTCTTGTGTGGGCTCAAAAGTGACAGCAGGGATGTGGGCATTTGGGACACTGAGAAGCTGGGTGCATCCACTCTTTCCTAATGGATGAAACATACAGCATGAGACCCTAAAAGTCAAAGTCCTTGTAAATTATGGTCTGAGGATTTGCCTGCTTAGAAACATCAGAGAACAAATTATTCAAAACAGGGAAAAGCCAAAAGTAAGGTCCAAAATCTTGTGATGCAAACATCCTGGGGCTTTAGGGGATGTCAGCATTAATTCACTGCCTGTTGTCCCCTGGTTTACTCTTCCCCTCACAGACCCTCTTTTTTGAGGTCAGACCTGAACAATTCTCTAAAGACACAGAGCAGCAAACAGGAGTTAAGGGCAGAATGAGCTGGGTCCAGCAGTAGGGAGAAGAGAATTTCTCAGCATTGTTTTCAAGCTCAGGTGATTGTCAGAAAAAGAACTCACATCATTCCCAACTGGGCTCCAAAGAGCATTCATTGAGCACCAACTATGGGCTAGCAGTGTGCTGAACACTCTAAATGCCTTACGTGAATCTCATCCACCCCTCGTAGAAAGTAGGCATTTCAAAATCGTAGTTCTCTAAGTCCTTAAAGGGAATGACAAAGCAATCCGCAAAGTGACTCACTGACATAAGCTGTGATTTAAGCCTGTCTGCACTTTTTGAGAGTAACTATATATAAATATATCATTTAATTATCCCCTGCTATGGACAGACACTGTGCCAGATGCTCTGCATGTATTATTTCTAGTATTCTTCCAAGACCCTATGTGTCAGAGATTATTGCTATTCCCATTTTATAGACAAGAAAACTGACTTTCAGAAATATAAAATTACTTGCTCAAGGATTTAAAGCCAGAATTCATCTTTCTCTCTGCTATATTTCCTCAGGATGAAAGGCTCACACTTTAAGCACTGACGAGGCAGGATATTATTGAAATAACCCCAGATTCTGATCTATACAGACTTTGGAAATATCTCGGGGTGGACACTTCCTGGCCTACAGAACCCTAATTTTGTTTAGGCAGTAACATGTCATTCTGGATGAATTATTTGTTCTAAGAAAATCATGAAAACCCCAATTGTCTTAACCAGTGACTGGTTTAGTGGTTGCTATGTGACTCTCTTCTGACCAAAGAGATGAAAAAAGCCTGTTCTTTACTTCTGGGAAAGTTTTCCTCCCTGACGGAGGAGACTTGTGGAAGAGAAAGCCCTTTTGTGGCAGCTCCTCCTTCTGGCTGGAACACTGTCATGTGAGGACATAATGGTTGGAGCAGAGGCAGCTGTCTTGTGAGCATGAGTGGAAGCGTGGGCATTGCTCATACTCTAAGGATACTGGAATGAAGAAGAGATTAAGACATTTGGGACAGTAAACTATGGGAAAATGACTAGAAAATATATCAGAGAAACCAATGGAACAGAAGGGTTATTTTAGGAACGTTTAGTTGTGCAAATTTATCTTGGTATCATCTCCCCATCTCTAACGATACAATTATTCTCTTCTTCCTGGTATCAGGAGAACACCTTTCTCACAGGAAAATTATGCCTTCCTTTTAGGCAGAAAAGTAGGGAGCAGATAGCCCTTCCTACATCTGCTTTTCTTAATTGCCTTCAGCTCAAAATAATTAATATGCCAAAGCATCATATTTTGGGGTGACATATTCTGATCCCTTTTACTTCAAAATAAATATCTATGATTTTACTTTTCTATTTGAAATATAAATATTTTTATAAATTATAAATTATATTTAAGTTTTACATATAGATATAATTAAAACATTAATTTTATAATATTAATATTACTGAATAGCCTACTAACAATCACAATGCTTACTGCATGTTACATTTAAACTTTTTAAATTAGTATGTAATTATTATAACTTAACCATTAAAGAAATGCATAAAGCAAAAGTGAAAGCTACCCCAGATGTAAAATGTACTAAAACTTATTTTAGTAATTACAAAATTAACTTATATTGTACTTGATCTTCACCCATGTTGTGTGTATCAATAGCTTAAAACCTTTTTTTTTGAAAGAAAGGAAAAGAGAGGAAAGAAAGTGAGAGTGAAAGAAAGAAAAAAAAAGAATGTACGAGAGAAAGAAAGAGGAAGAAAAAGAGGGAGAGAGAACAGGATTCTTGTTTTCACAGGTTTAAATAAAATATTG